>MCFE01000030.1:0-224926 GCA_002104905.1 Basidiobolus meristosporus CBS 931.73 | reverse complement strand
CCTAACCCTAACCCTAACCCTAACCCTAACCCTAACCCTAACCCTAACCCTAACCCTAACCCTAACCCTAACCCTAACCCTAACCCTAACCCTAACCCTAACCCTAACCCTAACCCTAACCCTAACCCTAACCCTAACCCTAACCCTAACCCTAACCCTAACCCTAACCCTAACCCTAACCCTAACCCTAACCCTAACCCTAACCCTAACCCTAACCCTAACCCTAACCCAGCTTCTCAACTCTCAGACCTGGCTTACCAGGAAGATATCTCTCAGACCTAGCTTTCTAGGAATTACTTCAGATTAACTTGGCTTCTTTAGATACTTGTCATAAGTAAATAAAGATTTCACCACTTGGTGACTTTCCTCCCCCTAACCCTAACTGAAATAAAGATTTCACCTGTTGGTGACTGTCTCCCCCCCTAAATTCCAGCTACCTATGTTTCCCTAACCCAAAAACACAGAACCTCCTGGAAAGCGCAATCTCCTACTTCAAGTCACTACAGATCACTGAGCATACTAGATTATGGGCTCATATCATGGATACCTTGCCCTTAGTAAATATGAATGCCACCACAAGGTCCATATCAAGAGTATACAAAGCCATGAGACCCCAAGCAAGGAGTATACCATCACCAGACAAACTGGCCCCTATATTCTTTGATTCAACCGTGCATCCCACTCCTCCTTTCTACCATACTGGTAACATATCTAGCAGTCCAACATCTCCAATTTTGGTTTCAGCAAAGCTTCTGGAGAAAATTTTAAAGAAGCTTCCTGCAAATACTGCACCTGGACATGACTTGATTACCTACAATCTACTCCGGGTGTGCTACTCCAAAATGAGTCACTTACTTCTCCCATTCTACTCTATCTGTGCCCAACAATTGACTACCCCAAAGGCCTGGTCACAGGCAAATGTAATACCCTTATACAAAGGGAAGGGGAAACACTCACTCCCAGGTTCTTACCGGCCAGTTTCACTCCTACCAACCTGCCGGAAAATCTTTGAGCTTATAATAGCAAGATCCTTGCAATCTCAACTATATCCATTCCATCCTTCTCAGTTTGGCTTCTTGCCCAAACTCTCCTTGGATATGGCTGTAGTGCTAAGCCATGATCATTCACTTCAAATCTCATTGCCAACCATTCTGTTTGACATTACTAAAGCCTTTGACTCTGTGGACAGAGCTCTGCTTTGGAGAAAGCTATTAGCAGTTACCACACTACCAATGACCCTTCTTGTACGTTCTCTATTTTGTGAGAACTCAGCCAAAATTTTGCATCCAAGTTGTACATCAGAGACTTATGAGGTTCCAAATGGAGTAGTCCAAGGATCTGTACTAGGTCCCTTACTATTTGTGATATTCCTACATGACTTTCCTTTATTTCCAAAAGGCCCCTCACCAGACTCTCTCTATCCACTACTAACTCTCTATGCGGATGATATCAAGATTGCTACTGCTAATCCCATAGCAGACACTGCCATCATTGAGAAGTACTTGGCTGCCAACAACCTCTCACTCTCAATTTCCAAGACAGTCCCAATTGGATGCACTACAACTATACAGAACACTAGCATTCTGCCACAACAAACTGCAATATATCTAGGTCTGCCATTTTGTCAACATGGGATTGACTCAAAGCTCCACCTGAATAATAGGATCCGTCTTGCCCAACAGGCTCTCAAAAAGCTTCTGGTAGTAGTCACTCCAGACACTCCAATTCAAAAGATCCCTATACTTCTGAAGCAGTATGTACTGCCGGTACTTGAATTTGGTCTCCACATTATACCCCTAACCTCCAGAGAACTTCACCCCCTGGATAAATTTCTCCATCAGTGTATCAGATCCTTGGTACCTTATCTTCCAGTATCTCCCTATATCCATGCAACTAATGGAGCCTTTGGCTTCTACCCATACCAAATCCGAATGGTCTATCTCTGTGCTTCCTTCCTAGTCAAACTTCAGAAATCACATAACCCCTCCATCAAACAATGGCTTCAATCTTACTCCTCCCTGAAATCTTCTTGCTGGCACACCCTGGTTGGCTCTGCTGTAGTAACAGAGCTTGCTTCAAAACTTCAAAAAGCTGAAAAACCAAGACTACTGGCTCAGGACCATCTAAGATCTATGTGGCAGAGCTACTTACAAGTCCACACATCTTTCCTACTACACCTAATCCCAGGCTGGGTTCCAGTCTTGGATTATATTGATCAGAAACATCTACAATTTGTACTTCCCCCAAAACCCCTGAATTTTATATTTACCCCTGATGAGCTTTACTTTATTGAAACAATTATTAGAGATGAAACAAAATATAAATTAGATTACTTATTAGAGAGGTTCTAGACCTCTTAATTGGCTTCTTTATTTGTACCTAGATTAGTTCTTAACTCAAATAAAGATTTCACCAACTTGGTGACTTTCCCTCCCCTAACTAAGGCCTTTGATTCAATTGACAGAAATCTGCTTTGGTCTAAGTTGCAATGCTTCTCCAGTACCTCTCTCACCCTCCTTGTCAGATCTCTGTTTCTGGATCCACAAGCAAGAATTCTGCACCCAAGTGAGCAATCAGCTGTGTTCTCAGTTCCTAATGGAGTGGTTCAAGGCTCTGTGCTTGGTCCTATACTGTTTGCCATCTTCCTGAATGATTTCCCAAGACTCTCAGCTGACTGCCTGGTTACTCTTTTTGCTGATGACATCAGAATATCCTCCTCCAATGTGCAACAAGACTCCCAGACCATCCACCAGTATCTGCAGAAGAATAATCTCCAGCTTTCCATTGCAAAGACAATACCTTTGGGCTCTCCCATCAACTTGGAGAACTCCACTCTACCTGCTCAGGTTTCTGCTACATATCTTGGCTTTCCTTTCCTTCCTACTGGACTAGACTCTGGAGCACACCTGAAGAAGAGAATTATCCTGGCAAGACAGGCACTCCACAAGCTACTGGCTGTTACTCCTCCTACAACTTCAGCTCCCAGCTGCCTCCTTCTACTCAAGCAGTTTGTCTTCCCTGTCCTGGAATTTGGCTTACCACTTCTCTCTCTTACTTCTAGAGACTGCACTAAGCTTGACAAGTTTGCAGTATGGTGCATTACCTCCTTGGTGCCTCATTTGCCTGAATGCCCCTACAGACATGCTATTCTTGGTGCTTTTGGGTTTATGCCCTATAAGATCAGACTTCTCTACCTTAGAACCAGATTATACCTCAGACTTCACAACTGCAAGAACCCACTGATTAAGTCCTGGAAGAGAACACACCACACAACACCTGGCTCCTGCTGGAGAACTATACTTGGAGACCCTGAAGTCAAGAAGTTTGCTCACTATATTCTGCAGTCAGAAAAACCCAAGCTGGCCTACCTGAAGTACTTGACAGACCTTTGGCAGCAATATCTGCAGCAGCACACTCCCTTTATGATGAACATCAATCCTTATCACATTCCCCTCATTAATGTTGTTCACAAGTCATTCTTACCTCTCTTGCTACCCCCCTTCCCACTGAACAGTGTCTTGAGCACTGAAGAACTATCATCACTTCTTAATAACTTACCTACAAATTCCCCTCAGCTACACACTCTTGTATCAAAGCTACAACAGTAGCGCTGGCTTCCTTGTTTCAACTGAAATAAAGATTTCACCTGTTGGTGACTGTCTCCCCCCCTAACCAAGAACACTTAGCCTTGTGGTTATCCCTAACCCTTCCATACCCATGGTTGTGGGTTCAAATCCTGGATCCAGCAAAATTTGATCAATAAATTGATGTGTGCTCATTGGGAGATGGCTTGATCAACCATTGGGCAAAGTAAAGGCTCTGATTGGCTGAAATCCTTGAAATGCTAATTGGTCAGATTTGCCTAGTAAATTTGGCCAGTGATTGCCCAGAAATTCATCTCAGTTCCCCTAGTCTACTGGCCATTCCGGCCACAATTCAGCTACCGCAAACCAGTATAACTTAGCTCAGATATATTCAGATTCTCACTTCTCAGGCCTGGCTTTCCAGGAAACCTCTCTCAGACCTAGCTAACTAGGAAATATAGTACCACTCAGCTTCTCAACTCTCAGACCTGGCTTACCAGGAAGATATCTCTCAGACCTAGCTTTCTAGGTATTACTTCAGATTAACTTGGCTTCTTTAGATACTTGTCATAAGTAAATAAAGATTTCACCACTTGGTGACTTTCCTCCCCCCTAACCCTAGCCCTAAGCATTACCTCCTTGGTGCCTCATTTGCCTGAATGCCCCTACAGACATGCTATTCTTGGTGCTTTTGGGTTTATGCCCTATAAGATCAGACTTCTCTACCTTAGAACCAGATTATACCTCAGACTTCACAACTGCAACAACCCACTGATTAAGGCCTGGAAGAGAACACACCACACTACACCTGGCTCCTGCTGGAGAACTATACTTGGAGATCCTGGAGTCAAGAAGTTTGCTGAATTTATTCTGCAGTCAGAAAAACCCAAGCTGGCCTACCTGAAGTACTTGACAGACCTTTGGCAGCAATATCTGCAGCAGCACACTCCCTTTATGATGAATATCAATCCTTATCACATTCCCCTCATTAATGTTGTTCACAAGTCATTCTTACCTCTCTTGCTACCCCGCTTCCCACTGAACAGTGTCTTGAGCACTGAAGAACTATCATCACTTCTTATTAACTTACCTACAAATTCCCCTCAGCTACACACTCTTGTATCAAAGCTACAACAGTAGCGCTGGCTTCTTTGTTTCAACTGAAATAAAGATTTCACCTCTTGGTGACTGTCTCCCCCCTAAGTTGAAATCTCAGATCCAGGTTCTTTTCAAAACTCTCTCTGAACTTCACCCTGTACTCTCCCTCTCTTTTCTTCTTAACTATTTTCCCACCCTCCCACCCCAACTACTCCTTTCTTCTTATTGTCTACTTTTCCATGTCTTTACCCAACTTTCACTCTTTACAGACTTCCTACCTTGAACAAAGACTTTCACTTCTTGAAGCTGAAAACTCTATGTTGAAATCTCAGATCCAGGTTCTTTTCAAAACTCTCTCTGAACTTCACCCTGCACTCTCTACTTCTCTTTCAGCTTCTTCCTTACCTTGCATCCCCTCAACCAGTTCTTCTTCCAGTCAATCTGAACACTGTCAGCAACCAGCAACTCCTGCCATTCATACTCAGACATACTCCCAAGCACTTCAAGCTCATCCAAAGCAGCTGCCCTTTCAACAAGACAGCCACCTAAGCCAGTGCACCCTAAAGCCAGAAGAAGATTCCCTGTCAGCCCTGATACTCCTCCCACTGCCAATTGGGCTGTTTGCTATTTCAGAAATGCTGGCTATCTCCCAATTTCAGAACAAAGAAACTACCTCAAGGACCTAGGTATTCATATGCCTAAGATTATTAACATTCAGTACATTGCCAGGGATCTCTTGGAAGTTATTCTTGACAAAGATATTGTTCAAGATTTTACAGAAGAAGTCAAAAATATGCTGGATTGGGAGCTCTCAGAGCATATATTCAGACATCATTTAGACATTCCACTCTTTGTACCATTCTCTCTGGAAAAAGAACTCCTCAAAAGGTTTACCAGCTTGCTGAAAAACTCTCCTTCCCTTCAAGTCACAAACTTCCTCAAGAAATACTACAGTGAACAGGCAGTTTTGCTACATTCTCCTCTAGACTTCAGTATTGAGGATATTTGGGATACAGCAAAGTCCAAGTTTATCTTGTAGGCTTACTGCATCTCAATATTCATATTCAAATTTGGCTTCTTTATTTATGATTTAAATAAAGATTTCACCCTGTGGTGATTATCATCCCCCCTAACCTAAGATTGCCCAGAAATTCATCTCAGTTCCCCCAGTCTACTGGCCATTCCGGCCACAATTCAGCTACCGCAAACCAGTATAACTTAGCTCAGATATATTCAGATTCTTACTTCTCAGGCCTGGCTTTCCAGGAAACCTCTCTCAGACCTAGCTAACTAGGAAATATAGTACCACTCAGCTTCTCAACTCTCAGACCTGGCTTACCAGGAAGATATCTCTCAGACCTAGCTTTCTAGGAATAACTTCAGATTAACTTGGCTTCTTTAGATACTTGTCATAAGTAAATAAAGATTTCACCACTTGGTGACTTTCCTCCCCCTAACCCTTCCATACCCATGGTTGTGGGTTCAAATCCTGGATCCAGCAAAAATTTGATTAATAAATTGATGTGTGCTCATTGGGAGATGGCTTGATCAACCATTGGGCAAAGTAAAGGCTCTGATTGGCTGAAATCCTTGAAATGCTAATGGCCAGATTTGCCTAGTAAATTTGGCCAGTGATTGCCCAGAAATTCATCTCAGTTCCCCCAGTCTACAGGCCTTTCCGGCCACAATCCAGCTACCGCAAACCAGTACAACTTAGCTCAGATATATTCAGATTCTCACTTCTCAGGCCTGGCTTTCCAGGAAACCTCTCTCAGACCTAGCTAACTAGGAAATATAATACAACTCAGCTTCTCAACTCTCAGACCTGGCTTACCAGGAAGATATCTCTCAGACCTAGCTTTCTAGGAATTACCTCAGATTAAGTTGGCTTCTTTAGATACTTGTCATAAGTAAATAAAGATATCACCACTTGGTGACTTTCCTCCCCCTAACCGCAAACCAGTATAACTTAGCTCAGATATATTCAGATTCCCACTTCTCAGGCCTGGCTTTCCAGGAAACCTCTCTAAGACCTAGCTAACTAGGAAATATAGTACCACTCAGCTTCTCAACTCTCAGACCTGGCTTACCAGGAAGATATCTCTCAGGCCTAGCTTTCTAGGAATTACTTCAGATTAACTTGGCTTCTTTAGATACTTGTCATAAGTAAATAAAGATTTCACCACTTGGTGACTTTCCTCCCCCCTAACCCTTCAACAAGCCTCCAGCTCACATGGCAATTATGGCTTTCTTTGCTGCCATTAAGAAACAGGCTCCAACCTATGATGTGGCCTACTTCTTGAAAGAGGAAGCAATTAGAATCCTGAAAGACATTACGCAAGCTCCATTTGAAGAGTTGTGGAATAATTCTGGAAATTTACAAAGGGCAGTGCAAGAGTTTCGGCAGGAACAGGCAACCTCAGAGTCTGCCTGACTACAGAACATACTCTTACTCAATTGCAACTCCATCACTCCAACTGTAGCTGAATTAGAAAACTTACTGAAAAAGGAATATTCCTTGCTCCTACTAATTGATGTTAAGTTGCCAAAACTTCCCTCTAGACTGAATGCATATTCATCTGCTCACCCAAAATTTCCAGCTCACTCAATGGCACTTGTTGCTGTTTCATCTTCTAAGCTTGCACCCTCAGCAAATGTATCCATCATCTATGAGTATTACTGCTATGCTCTAACACTTCCAACTATAGTAGCCATTATTATCTATCTCCCTCCATCTCTGTCTAACTCCATAACACTGGCAATTTTCTTGGCCACATCAGAATTCATCAACAGCTCATCAATCCCTTGTATGGTAGTGGGAGATATTAATATCCCCCACCCTGAAAGTATCACCACTATTTCATCCAGACTTAGAACCCAAGAGGAGCACTTTACAAAGTTCCTCCAACAAAATCATCTGGTCACTGTAAACACTCAGCAAGCTCAACGTTGTGTTGACTGGGTAACAGCTACCCCAGCTGCCTTACAGTACATCCACCAGGTTACAAGCATTCCAGAGGATATCAGCTGTGGTTCACTAGAGAAATCTGATCACAAGCCAATACATATTATCATTTCTGCCAGAAAAACCCTACCAATTGGCACCCTTCTTCAGCCATTTACAATCCTGCCAGCCAAAGCTTCAGTATCACGGACACAGGACTTTGCCAATTACCTATCCTTGCTTACAGAATATGCATTTCCCAGCTTACCTGCATGGATTTGTGATGATATAAATGCATTATGGCTATTTTACCAGCATTTCATCATAATCACTGGCTGTCTGGCCCTGCCCACCAAGTCCTACCAAAAGCCATCTGCAAACCAACTTAAGTGGAAATCCATCATTTCTGCCTTAAATTCCAGCTACCTATGTTTCCCTAACCCAAAAACACAGAACCTCCTGGAAAGCGCAATCTCCTACTCCAAGTCACTACAGATCACTGAGCATACTAGATTATGGGCTCATATCATGGATACCTTGCCCTTAGTAAATATGAATGCCACCACAAGGTCCATATCAAGAGTATACAAAGCCATGAGACCCCAAGCAAGGAGTATACCATCACCAGACAAACTGGCCCCTATATTCTTTGATTCAACCGTGCATCCCACTCCTCCTTTCTACCATACTGGTAACATATCTAGCAGTCCAACATCTCCAATTTTGGTTTCAGCAAAGCTTCTGGAGAAAATTTTAAAGAAGCTTCCTGCAAATACTGCACCTGGACATGACTTGATTACCTACAATCTACTCCGGGTGTGCTACTCCAAAATGAGTCACTTACTTCTCCCATTCTACTCTATCTGTGCCCAACAATTGACTACCCCAAAGGCCTGGTCACAGGCAAATGTAATACCCTTATACAAAGGGAAGGGGAAACACTCACTCCCAGGTTCTTACCGGCCAGTTTCACTCCTACCAACCTGCCGGAAAATCTTTGAGCTTATAATAGCAAGATCCTTGCAATCTCAACTATATCCATTCCATCCTTCTCAGTTTGGCTTCTTGCCCAAACTCTCCTTGGATATGGCTGTAGTGCTAAGCCATGATCATTCACTTCAATTCTCATTGCCAACCATTCTGTTTGACATTACTAAAGCCTTTGACTCTGTGGACAGAGCTCTGCTTTGGAGAAAGCTATTAGCAGTTACCACACTACCAATGACCCTTCTTGTACGTTCTCTATTTTGTGAGAACTCAGCCAAAATTTTGCATCCAAGTTGTACATCAGAGACTTATGAGGTTTCAAATGGAGTAGTCCAAGGATCTGTACTAGGTCCCTTACTATTTGTGATATTCCTACATGACTTTCCTTTATTTCCAAAAGGCCCCTCACCAGACTCTCCCTATCCACTACTAACTCTCTATGCGGATGATATCAAGATTGCTACTCCTAATCCCATAGCAGACACTGCCATCATTGAGAAGTACTTGGCTGCCAACAACCTCTCACTCTCAATTTCCAAGACAGTCCCAATTGGATGCACTACAACTATACAGAACACTAGCATTCTGCCACAACAAACTGCAATATATCTAGGTCTGCCATTTTGTCAACATGGGATTGACTCAAAGCTCCACCTGAATAATAGGATCCGTCTTGCCCAACAGGCTCTCAAAAAGCTTCTGGTAGTAGTCACTCCAGACACTCCAATTCAAAAGATCCCTATACTTCTGAAGCAGTATGTACTGCCGGTACTTGAATTTGGTCTCCACATTATACCCCTAACCTCCAGAGAACTTCACCCCCTGGATAAATTTCTCCATCAGTGTATCAGATCCTTGGTACCTTATCTTCCAGTATCTCCCTATATCCAGGCAACTAATGGAGCCTTTGGGTTCTACCCATACCAAATCCGAATGATCTATCTCTGGGCTTCCTTCCTAGTCAAACTTCAGAAATCACATAACCCCTCCATCAAACAATGACTTCAATCTAACTCCTCCCTGAAATCTTCTTGCTGGCACACCTTGGTTGGCTCTGCTGTAGTAACAGAGCTTGCTTCAAAACTTCAAAAAGCTGAGAAACCAAGACTACTGGCTCAGGACCATCTAAGATCTATGTGGCTGAGCTACTTACAAGTCCACACATCTTTCCTACTACACCTAATCCCAGGCTGGGTTCCAGTCTTGGATTATATTGATCAGAAACATCTACAATTTGTACTTCCCCCAAAACCCCTGAATTTTATATTTACCCCTGATGAGCTTTACTTTATTGAAACAAACATTAGAGATGAAACAAAACATAATTTAGATTACTTATTAGAGAGGTTCTAGACCTCTTAATTGGCTTCTTTATTTGTACTTAGATTAGTTCTTAACTCATATAAAGATTTCACCAACTTGGTGACTTTCCCTCCCCTCATGGAATTCAAGAAAGCAACCAACCGTAGCACTTTCCACCACAGAGGCAGAGTATATGGCAGCCTGTGTAGCTACAAAAGAAGCAATGTGGTTAAGAAAGCTGTTTACAGATTTAGGCCTATGTCAAAAAACGCCTATTACTTTATTTCAAGATAATCAAGGATGTATACAATTAGGTAGAAATCCAACTTTTCATGCTAGAACCAAGCACATAGATATTAGACATCATTTAATATGTGAAGCTATAGAAAATAACTTATTTAGCTTAGTTTACTGTCCTACAGATGAAATGATTGCAGATATAGTTACCAAACCATTAGCTAGAGACAAGTTTGAATATCTTAGGTCAAAATTAGGACCAATCAGTATGAACATTTAGCTGAGTGGGAGTGTTGTAAAAATTTGTATTTCCACCTAAATATTCACCTAACTTAGTCACTTAGATCATTACCTTCAAATCCTAGAGAATACTGACCAAATTCCTTGTTGGGATTTACTTAGAATATTTTCACCAAAAATACCAGGTACCCAGAACATGAAAATTCTCAAAGTTGTCCAAACAGCCCCAAACTTTGCACACATGTTCTTGGGACCTTCCTTAACCTATTCTACGTGTTTGTAATGCCAAGACCAGGTAAAAGTATAAATGCTACTATTAATTTCAATAAATCATTAAGTGAAAACCACATAATCTACTTGTTCTCCAAATCACTTCCAATATCTCCAAGACTCTTACAACACTAACACCATAAGCCCAGAACAGACTGAATCCCATCATAGCCAAGTAGAATTACCAATGAGAAAACAGCTGTTTGCACAAGAATTGGAAGCGCAGCCAGTTGAGCTACACTCCAGTGAGGTAGATGAGTTTGCAGAGAAAGGCAATTTGTCTACCACAGCCTCCATGTCCCCTATTGTTGGTGGAGTGGAGATCCCACTGACAGACAAAGTAGCAATGGCAAGAACTCAAAAGGCTATCACAATGCCTTCAGTTGAATTTTGGAACATTAATAGGCATGCTAAGAGGTTGCAGCACTTCTTTAAGAGCAGTGCTCAAGAAAATGCACTTGAATATTGCAAGGACTTATTGCAAAGACTGGCAGATGAGGAGCTAGACCTTGCAGTGCTGGCTGAAGACCAGGATGTATGGGAACCAGTGAATGAACAATAGCACAAAGCTGTAGGGTTCCTGCCAAAGTTTTGGAAACAGAGCATTACAGCAGAAATACTTATTGAGTGATGGATTCTAATGGAGTTACTTGTTGAGTGTGAGGTTGGGCTTAATGTTAGTGTAGGGTATAGGGACTTGTATAGGTAAATACAATTGGCAAATGAGGTGCAACTGCAGTTTCAATGGAAATAAATCAATTTGTATTCATGAAAAATAAGAGAAAAGGTGGAGTCAGGTAATAAGGAGTGTGTAAAAGAGGCAATAGCCAATCAATGCACACAAATGTAGGAGGTGATAGATTGTCTGGGATCAGAAAGTGAGAAAACTGGCAAAGAACCAATCAAAAGCCACTTTTGTATTGTTGTGATGAAAAATTTTGACTAGGTTTTTTATGCTATCTGGGGTGCAATTATTTTTTGATGGTCTTAGCACAGAGTTTTGATGAAATCAATACCTCTTAATCATGGGACTTAGTATCTGTGATGGCCTTATTTTGGCCAATAAGTAATACACTACAAACCTGTCTAAATGCTACATATCACTTTTGGGTCCCTGCATTCAAGTTCAACAATGTGGATGGTACTGATAAAACAATATGGGGTACTAGTTCTAGTTCAAAGAAACACTTAGCTGCAGCTGTTGCTGATATTTATTCTAGTACCTAATAATCCATGCTCTATAGTTCATACATGTTTGGTGAATTTCTCATAGTTGCAGGAAGCATAACACTGTCAATATAGCTGATGTCTATACATTGTAGGCTGTATGATACCAGTATATATTTATAATAACTTACGAGAGAAAGGTTGAAATCTGTAGGAATTTCAGCAGCTATGAGGTATTCTGCATCAAGTCGCCAAGTTTAGGGAAACCAGACATTCATCATTCCCTTAATTTGTTCCTGAAAAGAGATAACCAGAGTGATTAACAATCTGTTCCGAGGGAACTCGCGAAGAGAAATATGTTACCATAAATACGAAGGTCATAATAGTATGCGGTCTAATTGTATAAAGCACTCATGTAAGTAAATCTGGACAAAGTAGCAATATATCAAGGGAAGCTTACCCAATTCTCAAGTAATGTGCTACAACTCCCTTATACAAACCAGAGATTCCTTCGGTATACACTGTCCGTACAAGACAGTGCACTGGGTTTCTGTATAATGAGCCCTTGCCTGTTGTCTCATTACCTTTCTGGTTGTACATTCTGGTACTTACCACGTCGAAAGGATTCATTACTAAGCAAACAAATATACTTGTAATCATAGAGGCAAGACAATGTGTGTAGAAGCCATCTTCAGAACCTGGAGAGCGCAGAATAGCTTGCTTGCATTTATCATAAGTCGAAAGCTGGGCTGCCGAACCAACACTTGTACGTATCATAGCAGCATCAACACCTCTAAACAAACCACGTATACCTTCTTGTCGAAAGATTTGGCTTAGCCCGCTGTAAGTATTTTTATAATAATGCTGGTATCCGATGGCATTCGCAGGAGAGTAGGACTGCATACGAGTCTTGACCAAATAAAGCGGAGATGAGACTGCTGCTGCGCAAACTCCAGAAGCGGCCCCTGCAATTACTGCTGTGCTCATGGCATCGCCAGTAGACAGTGTATTGTTGAATAGCTCTTTAAACGGCTCGTAAAGTGTGAAGCGAGTACCGTTCATGGCAATTTGGTAGCAATAGGCGGGTCCCAATCCTTTCTGAAGCCCTCGAATGCCCTCTGTTCGAAAGATAACCACAAGTGCTGAAAAACTATTGTTATAAGGACGTAAACTGGTAGGATTCTTTTTGGATGTTAATTCTCCCTGAAGCTGCAATCGTGTTTTCACAACCTGATAATCAAAGTATTAGTAAACTTAACATTATATTGATTGAATCGCCAAAAAATAGCTTACCTCCCATGGGTTGGAGAAAGTCACAGCTGCACATGTTGCTAAACAGGCAGAAACACCGACTTTAGCAAGTGAGCGATAATCAGAGCGGGCGGTGTCACTTTTCAGCATTAGTCACCACTGTTAATTCGGTAGAAGAAGAAGTAAAGGGCCTTAGAAAGTGATATATGGAATATTATTATGCTATAACCACCAGGATATCATATAATGGGGAAACAGAAGATTGCACATAGTATGTTGACTTCATAAACTGTAATAAAGAACAGGGTAATCCTTAAAAAGGAGTTTTTCCTCCTATATGGAGTAAACGCTGTAACATGTGCACTCTCAGTAACGTTTCAGCCAAATAAAATCCTCCCCAATTCAGATAATTCTCACCCATCATACATTATCTTGAATTACGGTTACACGTGTGTACATTCATCTGTCCGAATGGACCTGTCATCTCATGTAGAAATTGGCAATCGGTAGGGATAATCCTAACCATAAAAATTTCATCTGAAACTGTACTAAATGCGCATGGACGCATTCATGGTTTTCCACGATCATAAGTACGCATCTCCCAGTTCCTTACCCGTTATCTACATTATGAACAACCAATTCTATACCGTAGATATAGATTTAAAGGAAGAAGAAATCTTGGAGGGAGATGGAAGAATAGGTATGCATAAACTCACGGCATTCAAGTCGACCTGTATTAGAATATATATTTGATGAGATTCTGATAATCGCGGAAACGATGAAGATCACACTGGAAATGAAGATTCCAAATATACGTTGACAGATGAAGACCAATTGAGCGCCTACTCAATTGCCAGAAGACGTGGTATTGCGGAAGAAATTCAAGATTATATGACACAGAATTTGACCAACAAGGCCTCAATCAATGGAAATCCTCAGGAAGAATCATACTCTTCCAATGACTTCAATTTGGAAAACCATTCTGATGATCTATCGCTCAATCGGTACATTTTGGTTCCTGGATATCCCTACTACTCTTGGGTGTAAATAGTGTAAATTTAGGTCATTGGATCAATCAAACTCGGAGCCTACGTTCCCACAACAAGAGATTCCATCAGATACCATACCCGCTTCCAATTACTCTACAAAAAAGAGGACTCGTAATGACGACATATTCGTGCATGGTGAGGATACCTTGGTAGAGCTAGAGCCAGTTGAAGTGTGATACCCATTTTTTATATTCCCAATGACCAACGATTAATACATTTTAAGGTTATCTTAGCAATCAATTATAAACAAAAAAAATTGGGATGTGCGTATTATTCATTTTCTAACGGTATCATGTACCTGATGGATGATTGTCAAGAAAACGAAAATTTCGATATTGTCCGAATGTGTAGGGCCTAAAGATTATAGTACCCGCTACTATATGACTATTACTGACATATTTTTACAGTAAATCTGCAACTCTCCCCTTCAATCATTATATCTTGTTTACGTTCAGACGAGTCATTTTTAAATACGTTGGGCGAGTTTGGTAAGAATAATTGGTATTGTTTTGGAATTAGACTTGCACTAATTCGAGAGTAGTCAAAGTCAAATTGAGGCTTCGTCCTAGTACTGAGTTTTCATTTCCTAATGGCAAAAACAAATTACTGTCTCTCAGAGTCAGTAAGCTTCGCAACATGGAAAACGATGAGAAATCCTTGTATTTCTCAGCATTTGCGAGTGTGTCAAATGAAATGACGGTATTGGTAGTTTATTTGTCAGTTGAAGGGGACCTATACTAATACATTTTACCAGATTGGATGTGTGAATGCTTTGCTCTCCCACCTAAATACTCAAAATGTCGTTCGTCAGGCAAGAGAAGGAACTCTCGCTGCGTTTGAGATAATAGACATTCAGAAATTCTCATTGTATCAGATTATCATATATATTTTTATGTATATCAACTAACTTTCCTAATAGAAACTCCTTTCTGAATGTCAGTGAAGACACAATCGCGTAAGATACATGTTGAACTCAATATTGTGACTAGTTCATCACTTTAACAGGATATATCAGCTCTTTACAAATATTTGAAGAGGAAATCCACCCTAACATGCATATGCAACTCAAGAGTAAAGAAGGGGCTTCACTCTTCGGTTTGAGTCATCAATTCAGTATCAATGCTTATGGCTATTTATCATTATATACCAGGAATCCTAAATGAGACCAAGAGTACGATTGGGAGTCAGCTTCTTCGTCTGTGGCTACTCCGCCCCAGTAGAGATTTGGATGTTATTAATGAACGACTTGACATTGTGGAGTTTTTCCTTCGTTCAGAAAGTATATTTCTTGCGGACCAGCTTCGAAGCTGTCTCAAGCAAATACGAAATATCCCCAGGGTTATGGAAAAGCTACTTGGAAGGACCACTGTCCATGAGTGGCAGGTTATTCTGAAAGTGAGTGATATATCTGTATTTAATATCTACAGTATTTTAATCATATATCCAGTTTGTCTATAGCTGCCTACGTATAAGTCATTTGATTAATGAAACGGGTGGAACGAATTTTCCTTTATTTTTCAAGGTACATATATTCATTACAGATGTATATGGACTTTGCTTGACATATATATATATATTATTTAGATACAAAAAGTGTTTGTCATCACCGACTTCAAGAATATAGGTGCCTGGATTAACGATTTGGTAAATTTCATTGAACTTTCACAATATACACTAGTTCAGCTAAAATCCTCCAAATAGATCGATTTTGATGCAAGTCTATGTGAAGATCGAGTGGTAATAAAAAGCGATGTAGACGAGGTGAGCCTTCAGTGTGTAATCTATCAAGTACAGTAAAGCTGAAGCTGATTTAGGAATTAGATGAGATGAAACGATTATACAATGGCCTGTCGGGTTTCTTGGTAATGATTCCATACATGCTTCAGTTTTTCTTGCTCCTCATTCAGGTCAAATAATAGTCGCATGTAGCCGTGGAGATCAGTAGAGATATTTCACCTGATCTGGCTCAGAACTTGAATGTTGTTTACTTTCCTCAATTGGGGTACCTTATTGTAATTCCGTTCAGACACGACCTGGAAGAAAGCAACTTTGCTATAGAAAATTTGGAGTTTCAGGTTGAGGTGGTATTAGTTCAAAGTGAAGAATGGCTATTTATTGGTTTATTAGTTTTGTACTGCCAACAGCATATACTACAAAAACTATAGGATGAAAGGTACGCTTACTTTGCACCTAGCACGAGCGTCCTTTGATTTATTTTACTCCACTTAGAACTTGATGACTCAATTGGCGATATCCATGGGTCGATTATAGGTTGGCAAACCATAATTGTTTGTTTGCACAATTTGGTTACCTATATATCCTGTAGATCGTGAAATTGAGATCATTCAAAGTTTACAACAAAAAATTGTCACTTACCGCGCAGCATTGATAGAAAGTGCCAACCTTTGTGCAGAACTGGATTGGTAGAAGTATCTCGTTGAATTCTAAATGTGATCTAGTAATTCTTAGAGTTTTTGTAGTAACCTTGCAATGGCTATTGCTGCGCGCAAGTACAATTATACAAGACCATCCGTAACTCAAGAAAATGTTATAAAGATCAAGAAAGGAAGGTAATATTTTTGTTGTGCACCAGGGTTCACCGTACCGACGTATTCCACACAGACACCCTCTTCAAGAGTTAGGAACAGAAGTATTCGTAACAAATGACACGTGGATTGATAGTGAAAAACGGATCACAATTCTAAGTGGTTCAAACAACTCTGGAAAAAGTGTATATTTGAAACAGGTATGATCATAACGCTTCTGCCTCAATTGTTGGAAGTAATATTCTATTGATAGATAGCAATAATCACGTACATGGCTCATGTTGGATGGTAAGCAATGATAAACAATCTGTAAGAACACCTTGCTAGAGTTTTGTATAGCTACGTTCCCGCCGAAACTGCAATTATTGGATTAACAGATAAGATATTTACGCGTGTCCAGACCAAGGAAACAGTCTCTAAAGTATAACCAGCTCTGTAGAATAGCAAAAAAACGCTAGAATTAAGACTTTTGATGAACAGGTCCAAAGTGCCTTCATGTATGATCTCCAACAAGTGGCTCTAGCAACCCAGTATTCAACTAGCCGCTCATTGCTTCTAATTGATGAGTTTGGTAAAGGAACTATTCGATCAGGTGACGTTTTCCATTACGCTGGTTGTGCTCTTCGCAATACTGATAGGGTTATAGATGGTATTGGGCTATTGTGTGGTCTGATCAATTACTTCGTCAAGAAGAAAGATGAATGTCCCAAAATCATAGCAGCCACACACTTTCTTGGTTGGTATATAAATGAAATATATATACCATCAATTATTCATTCAAACCTCTACAAGAAATACTCCAAAATGATTGGATCGAGCCAAGTACAATGATCAATTGGTCAATGACCAAAGTGCTAGAGCTACCTAACAAGGAATTGACATTTCTATTCAGGTGAGCTATTATTAGCCTACAGGTGATAATATATTAACTCGAGCAGTATTATCCCTGGTAAATCGATTACTTCATGGGGATGCCACAGTGCGCATTTGGCAGGAATTCCCAACGACATCGTCGATCGCGGTAGGTGTATTTTGTATTTGTTCATGAATTCACCTAATTATGTATTAGCTCAAAAGGTTGCCGAATGCTTTAGCCAATTTAAATATCCAGACCCATTGATGGTAGTGCATCCAACTATCGCTGATTGTGAATCAATTTGCAGAAGCTTCATGAAGCTAAATTGTCAAGACAAGAAATATTTACAAGCATTCTTGGATTGGTTGAACACATACCTTTCATGATGCAAATATCATTTTGCATATACACAATGATTTCTTATAACAATCATGTTTATTGAATGATGAAGAACATATCAAGACTAGCTCAATCCTTAAGTTAATAAGGCTTCTTCTCTCAAACATCTCGAGCACTGGCAGGTAAACCCATAAATAGGGCCAAGATGCTTTCTTCTGGTATGAAGGTCCAGATTAGTGACCGGGTAATAAAAGATTGTAATCTCATCACCAGCATCAACTCCAGCACTACGGTTACTTCTCAATAAGATCTTGACGTTCAATCCGTCGGTTTCGAATTTAGAATTAGACTCACAACTGTGATTCACCATTGCTGCTAGTGTGTACAGTCCGGCCCCTGCTTCAATTATTTTCTTGGTAGAGAGAGTGAAAACATTAGGATCGATGAGAAGTTGAAGATGCACAAACCAAGAAAAATCGAAACTATGCAGGGCATCTGCCACATGGAATCTATCAAGCTCAAGAAATTCTACTAGGCTTATGTATTCTCTAAGATAATATAAAATACACGCTTTGCCAGTTGTTCCCGCTAAAGAGCGATGAATTTCCTCAATGTACGAACTAGTCGAGGTGTCCACATCACCCAGACTAAATAGGTAAGGAAGGCCTGAATAAGATAAAGGCTCCTGTTGATGGTTGGGATCATCGCTGGCTAAACATCTGGCGGCAAGCTCACCGCTGAGTTGCGCATTGAGGGACAGGTCATATTGGGCATAGCCCTTTTGTGAATTATTACTAGTACATATGATCTTATGATGGCTGTTCCAGGCCTCATCTCGGCAGTCAGCTCCACAATAATATATTCCAGTGCATCCGCTTTGGCAAGTAACACGATCTCTACCAAGTGTACTAACACAATTGCTGCAATATTTTCTTTTGTAGATATCCTCTAATATCCAGACGATAGGGCTCTGATCAACGTATACAGTTTCTCCCGGTTGAATGGCTTGAGTTGCAACAACACGATTTCCACAGCCATCTTCTTCGTAGTGAATCTTCATTTTCTGAGGCTCTCCTCTAAGCTTACAACTTTCCGAGATGACCTTTTGATAATATCGTGGGTCTTTTCTATTGTTCGGACGGCTGGTCAGCTTAAGCTGAAAATTGGAAGCTTTGAAATTTGTAACAGGTAATATAGCACTCCCAGTAATAGAATCCACAAGTGAGTTGGCTTGATTTGAATCTAGCCCTTCATCATGCGAAATAGCTTCAGGAGTCTTCATGGTGGCGAAGCGCTGAGCATATTCGCCGGAAAGATATTTTATATATTTTTCCGCGGTTGAGGAAGAGAGAACGTTGGCGATGTCTGAGGGCTCCCAGCCTGTCGCAACACAAACGTTTCTTAGTAGCAGGAAACCTTTGTGGGTCCAACAACTATCCTCGGGCGCTAGCTCCAGACACTTGAGTACATCATAAATTGCCAGTTGTGGGCAGCCTGACAGGTAACGCTGCTCGGCTCTCTGGTAGAATAGGGAGACCGCTGTACTGGAAAAACTTGCAGCAGACATATATGCACACTGAGTCATGTCTACGATTAACGTGCAAATATACTCCAATTGATAAACTGATGGATCAAGCGAAGCAAGAGGCTGATTGGAAATGCCATGAATGGGTTGATTTGATCCAAACAGCAGAAAGTATTTTTCTCACGACATGGCACGGAACAGCTCCTTGATTCAGCTCGGCCCAGAATCCGGCACTATCTCTTCCCACTAATCATGTGATCAGAGGGGTCCAATCAAGTGGTGCTGCTTGGGGCAATGCTGATTGGTTTGAATCTATCGACTTTGATTGAGGTGACTAAAAGCATTTGAGTTGACGACACAAACAGTTGATGTCGGTAATTCATACATCAAGCAGAGTGATGGCCGGAGAGGTTGACGTTGCATAAATGTGAGCTACAAGATAATCAAATCTGCTGATGGGACGTTCATGTGCTCAATTCATATAGATTCCTAAAATATTGAATACAAAATTGTTCACCAATTGAATGGCAGAATACTTGGTAGCGTTGACGGAGGCAATTTGAGGCTTGCAACAGTTTGCCGGATAATCTGACTTTATCTCAGAGACTCAGATGCGAATAAATCTGGTGCTACCTCAGATATATTTAAAACTGTAGTCTTGTTCGAAGTTCTAATTGATAAAGGTTCTATCCTATTGCTCTTTTACCCAGTTTCTTAGGAGGATACCATGTTCGCTGCTCGCAGTATAATTGCCAAGGCTGTCAAGCCTCAATACAAAGTATATATGTTGTGTTTGTCATGGAGCCATCCAATTACTGATTGATCTTGTTTCCCATTGATAGCGTCTCTATACTCTTGGTGCTCAGGCTAAGCAAGCAGCGAGTGTCGAGAGCTCGCGTATGTATCAGTTTCAAAAGTCGTTGCCAAGACTCCCCGTCCCAGCTCTTGCCGACACATGCTCAAAGTATCTTCGCAGTGTTCGTCCATTGCTCGACGATGCCAAGTACGCCCAAACCGAAGCTGCCGTAGATGAGTTTCAAAAGTCTGGCGTTGGTGCAGAGCTTCAGCGTCGTTTGGAAGCCAAGGCTGCTGATCCAAAATGCGTAAACTGGCTAGAGGATTGGTGGAACGATTTGGCCTACATGGGATACAGAGATCCTTTGGTTCCCTATGTCAGCTACTTCTTCACCTACAAGGACGACCCTCGTAGGAAGAGCCAAGTCAAAAGAGCAGCCAGCATTTTGACCGCCGCCATGGAATTCAGACAGCAGGTTATTACTGGGGATCTTGAGCCTGAAAGAACGAAAGCCTATCCATTCTGCATGTATTCTTACAAATATATGTTCAATGCGTGCAGAATTCCCAAGAAGCCCATTGATTATGAGGTGACCTTCGACCCCAACGCCAACACTCACATTGCAGTCGCAAGAAAGAACAAGTTCTACATTCTTGACATGTTCCACAATGGACAGCAGTTATCTGCTGCTGAGATTGAATCTCAGTTAGAGAGAATCATTGCTGATGCCGGAAATGAGAAAGGGCCTGCTCTTGGTGTTCTGACCTGTGATAACCGTGATACCTGGACCGATGCACGTGATCTCCTGATTAAATCGGCCCCAGAAAATGAGAAGCTACTAGAGAAGCTCGAAAGCGCTACTCTGCTTCTTTGCCTTGATGACACTGCTCCTGTCACGCGGGATGAGCACAGTTGGGCCTGCTGGGGCGGTGATGGCCGCAACAGATACTTCGACAAATCGCTTCAGTTCTTCGTTTTCGAGAACGGAAAGGCCGGATTCCTAGCTGAGCACTCTAGCATGGACGGTACTCCTAATGCCCGCCTCAACGACTACATCCTGAATAGCATCGCCAAGGATACAGTGAACTATGGTTCGGAAGCCGTCAGACCGGAGCTCCAGGCACCCGAGCAGCTGAAATTCGCACTCAACGACGAGGTTTTGAAGACCATCAAGGCTTCTGAAGCCAACTTCGACAACACAATGGGCAAGCAAGAGCTTAGCACCCTTGCTTATCACGGATATGGAAAGAACCTGATCAAGAAGTTCCGCTCTAGCCCTGATGCATTTGTCCAGATGATCATCCAACTTGCCTACTACAAAATGTATGGCACCAGTGGCGCAACCTATGAAGCTGCCACCACCCGTAAGTTTGAACATGGCCGTACAGAAACCGGCCGTACTGTCTCCAACGAATCGGTTGCCTTTGTCAAGGCCATGGAAGACGTCGATGCTCCTAATGATCAAAAGGTTGCATTGGCAAGATCTGCCATGGACGGTCACGTCAAGTATCTAGGAGCTGCTGCGGAAGGACAGGGCGTTGATCGTCACCTCTTTGGACTCCGACTTAGCCTGCGCCCTGATGAGCCTAAGCCTAGCATCTTCACTGATGAAGGCTACACCAAGTCCACTCATTGGAAGCTTTCGACCTCACAGCTTGCTAGTGAGCATTTTGATAACTGGGGCTTCGGCGAGGTGGTTCCCGATGGCTTCGGCATTGGCTACATCATCAAGAACAACGCCATTCACTTCAATGTGACCAGCATGCACTTGGGATCCAAGACCCTTAACCACTTGTTGGCTGAATCTGCCGAACAAATGAAGCAAGTTTTCGAGGAGGACCTTGCCAAGCAGGCATCCAAGCCAAAACTCTAAATCCACTCTAGTTCATGCTACATTTGTACCAAATGATCAGACCATTTAATAATGTATACTCCATTCATATTAGTGACAATGCATAACATCATCCGAGGTTCTCTCCTCCATCGAATAAAATCCCTAGTGCTTGTGCAAGGCACCCATCTCATCAGAAACAGAATGCACCATTCCAGCTTCATCTTGCACTGATCTCAGCCGGGGACTATGCAGTCGGCGAGCAGTCATCGGGCACATGCGTCTGTAAGTAGGCTTCGATGGTATTGATCGTCGTTTGGCGGCCAACGAGACCACGAAGCCTTGGCATTAGCAGGCACTTGCTATCACTGGTGACTGTGTGCCACCGCAGGAGCAGCACGCAAAGCCGATAGTGCCCTTTCTGATCCAGCTTCTATATCGATTCACTCGACCAGAAATGCGCACCATGCTGATAATTGCAGGGAGCCATCAGTGCCATAACCATATGAACCATCGGATCATCCTGGGAACCATTTCACAAAATCAAGGCGAGGACTAGTGTCTATACAGGTACGCCTCGGGACTGGCTCGGTTCCTGGCACTTTTGGTGAGTCTGGGCGTTGATGCCATGGCTTTCAGGTAGCTTTATAAACCGCTGATTCATACTACACTAATAGGGAACAGCAGCAAGGGAGCTTTCCCACACTTACCTCGTAGCCAAGTTCGAAACATAGCAAGCCATCAGCAACTGCGGATGTTCTCAGCCACCCTGTGCGGGAACACAACTCGTTCAGTCACAGGTTAACAATCGCTCGTTTTGGAGTCACAATGCGCGAATTTCTCTCCCCACTCTTTAGTGAATAAATTGGTTTCAAAAATCGGCCACAAATATGATGTGAGGTGAAGCGAAATTAATCTCGAAGGAGCAAGAAAGGTGGGATGAGAACGGCTCTAGCAGCAGTGGAGGACATGCATTGCCACAGCTGGCCGAGCCAATGGATGAGATGAAAAGCAGGTTAGGGACAAAATTCAAATTAAACTAAATCTTAATAAAGGGATGGATGTGTAAGTTAACCAGTGTACTAAGTGAGCGATAAATCCAGTGAAAATTAGTAATTAAGTGTAGTAAAAGGGAGGATTGATTCGGGAATTATTGAAAGATGGGAATGTGTGAACTACTGAAATAAATCTAAACCATACAAAAGACTAAGGAATGAAGTTGGTAGTGTGTGAAGTAAATTGCCAGAATGCGTCAATTGACAAATTGCATTTGCAAACAAAACGTAGCGTGCCTACCCAAAAGTTCACAAAGATCCTCGCTTCTAGGCGTCGTCCTCAAAGTCGTCGAGACAATCCAAGCCGGCCTTCTCCTTCACCTGAACCCACCGAGTTCGACATTGACGTTGAGTTCTACCAGAGATCCCTTGGGCAATACGAATCCAGCACCTGCCGTATTTTCTTACCCCATCTTTGAGCTGCTCATCTTCCTCCGGAGTCCACCGGCCTTTACGAACAGTTGGATCTAAAGCCTCCGACCATCTGGCTTGGCACTGAATCCCCGTGCGGTTGGGAATATTCGAGGCTATCTTGTTCCATGGAACGGTGGCAGTGGCATGGTCCCCTCCGGTTCCCTCTGGTATGTATTCGGCCACTGCCGCACTGAGCAGCTTATCTTCTTCTGGAGTCCAACGTCCTTTATGAATTGTTGTGTTCAGTGCACCAAGCCATCTAGCTGAGCATTGCATAGGTGTTCGGTTTGGCACATGCGTGGCAATAACCGACCATTTATGGGTTCCATGCAATGCTACAGCCGCCTTGAGTAGCTCGTCCTCCTCAGGGGTCCACTTGATGTAACTGGACTGCTTTCCTTGGACTGGTGAGCTAGATAGACTAGGCGACCGAGCATCAGAGGGCGATACAGTTTTGCTGCTTTTGTTGGAAAGGTGTGGAGAGAGCGATTCCTGCGTTGTCTTCAGTTAGGATTACTTTGCGGGTGGTGGACGACTTTGATAGCTTATAATGGACACTATGCTACTTACTGTCCGAGAACGTTTGTTTCTACGCTCAGGGGGTGAATGGACAAGGTTTTCTGAACTACGTAGAATTTGCATCATTGACTTGCCAGTAGCCATGGCTAGCTGTGCGTACGCATCCGCCAGCTAAACAAAGATAAGTAAGCCGTCACGTTTGGACGAGAAAATGAGGTTCATCTCACCTGTCTCTCAAGCTCCTTGATTTGTACATCCTTCGCGGCAATATCGGCTTGGGCTTGAATTAGCTAGACAAGATAGGTTAGTCAAGTATACCCAGCAGATCAAAGTCCCAAATAGACGCCTCCTGAGCTTGTTAAACAACTCAGTCATGAGATTAGTACCTTTTTCCTCCACTCATGCTGGGCAGTAGCAAACTCCTGCTCTTTGCTTACAAGCTGGGCACTGGTTACTGTGATCTATCGGCGGAAGAGTCATTTACTTGGCCAATCCATTTATGGGTCCCTAAATCTCTCTTACCAGCGTATGTTGGCTTTGAACGGTGTTTTGAGCATTTAGAAGTTCTTCGTCGGTTTCTTTCAACTACACAATTTTTCAATAACCAGTTTAACCCTTTTGAAACGGGGGTAAAAGGCAGGCTTCCGAGAGTATGGCCAAAATACACTAGTCGCTAACCCAACCAACCATTCCCTAAGAGTTGTGTCCAGGTAACACTCGTGCATTGGACAACGCCGAAATGATGCCAGTAACTTTGAAGCTTCAGTTACCTCGTAAGAATCGTCATCCAGGTCATGTAGATACTGGCTTGGGTCCGTGTGATCAGTCTCTTGGAAGAATTGATTTGGCTTCACCGGAAAAAAGTCATATGAAGTCCATTGGTGACAAACAAAATCAAGAGAAATTCAAAAAAGCAAAAAAAAGGCGCATGAGTTGGAGGCAGTGGAAACATTGATACCGAGGGTTGTACACAACTTGGTTATCACTGCACATAGCGAAATAAATCAAGTACCTTGTTTGAAACGTCGTCGTGGCGATCGAACGCCAGGTCATCTCGGTGTAGTCCAGATTTCTCAGAATTTTTCAGGTCTGTGGAATACGAAGTAATACGGAAGGAAACGTAAATCTATGCTCGGTAGGAAAAGGGCAGGTAAATGCTGTAACAACCTGAGAGAGATAAGAATAAGCTCGGAGGCTGTACTGCTTTTGGATCGATTGAGGTAAGACTCATAGGATTTAATAAACTACTAGAAGAGACTCGAGTGATAGCGAAATAGACACTTGGATGTCCAGGTTTACAACTAGTGAGAATGCTCGCAAAGCGCTGATATGGATTAGCAAGGATTGGATGAAAGGAATATGTCTTGTGTTTCGCGTCCAGTGAGAGACAAGCAGGTTGTAGTTTAAAGAATAATTAAGACGAGAATAAGTTGATTAGAATGGGTATAATATTTTAGAGTAGAGGTGAGGTCAAGTCAAAGACAATTAATAAGATTCGAGGGCCAGTAGCTGTGAGGGTAGAAAAGAGCCAAATAGAACGGAAGAACGAATGAGGAGAAAAAACGGAATAGGAGCATTTGGAGCGCACCAGAGTATTTATTAAGGGTTTGTCAACATGATATCATTCTTAAAACTCGAGAAAACCCGGTCCGGACATGCATGCTCTTTAATCTGCTAATAGCAAATGATAGGAGCCAGTGGTGCTGGAAACAGCCTTCAGGGTCTCTTCAATACTGGTTTTTGCGCTCGCCTCTCCCACTTAGCCTGCAGAATATTGGCTCACTACCGTTTTCAGGTATTTAGTATCACTGCCTTTAACTACGCTTTCCAAATCTAGCAACCGTCCACTATTTATGTACCTGCTGTACGCACTTAATTAATTACTTATGATTACAAAATAATTACTGTTAATCTTGGGAAGCAGGAGATGGAACGCTAAGAACTCTATTAAGGAACCCTTAATGAAGTATGCTTGACTGAATTCATGCTAGATCTCAGACGCACCATTCGAATCATGGATCCGCTTCTCAGAAGACGAGAAATTCCAGCATGAATTCGAACGACCCCAACGCCACCCGCCACGGTGAAGGCTCAGAGGGCCCACCGAGCCCCAAGTAGACGGCAACCCATGTCGCTTGTCGATTGCAAATGCATGTAGACGTATATATTTATTTGGGCCACACTCGAATAGCTGTCGAAGACCGGGTGTGATTTGAAGTACGCAGCTATGTTCTAGAATTCCCTCGAGCAGCAAAAACTGGCAATAGAGATACACTTGATCGCGACCACGAATGCATGCATTCCTCAGGGCCACCGTATACGCTCAAAACAGCTATATAAGCGTGCTCTCCACCCCCATGGGATCATGGAGGTGATTGGAGAGCCGCACCGATCGGACATGAACCGCCGAAAGAGGCCATGGCCGCAACAGAGTGTTTGGTGCGAACTGGAACCTCTGGGATCACGCTGCTCATTAAATCGGCGGAGGAAACAGGGGCTGTACCCAGATTTCTAACTAGGAAGATCGATCCACGGCCGCTAGCGAGATGCGGTTTGGAATGACATCAATGCAGAGGATGTGGAGTCCGCCTTGGATTGTTGGCCAAGTGATATGTCCTGGTGATGTTCGTGATCACATTGGGCAAATGAGATGATTTAGATAAAGCATCGCTGAGGCGAGGATCCGATTTCTATTACTGGGAATGGAGAGATGAATATTGTGTCGGCGCCGGGAGCGTGCTAGTTTATTTAATTTCACACAATCCAATCATTCAACAGCTACGGGGATGTTTATTGATTGAGTTGGTGATATCTCATCGCCACCTTGACAAGGCAATCACTGGCATATCCCGATTGCTATTGAGTTCCCAAGCGACCGAACTGCAGCATGACCACCTTTTGGCGCTTGGTGCGTCCAATAGAGCCTCATGCTAGCATCCACCTCAGCGGTCAGAAGTTTCTGCGAGCCATAGGCACACCATCACATTCGGAGTACAAGGCTCGGCTCCACAAGCCATGAACAGTGGTTGCTAGGGTACCTGAGGATTTCCATATGTGACTGGTGTGTTATATTTGGAAATCGCATTAGTGCCTTATTACCGCCGAACCACACACAGCTCCATCAATCAGCAACCTCCGTCGCACATAATATCAGTGTCATTGCCATGCATATATCATCTTTCCACATCAGAACAGCAAGGCTTCTACCATCAGCATGTTAGATAGATCATCCTTGACGAGATTTATTGCAAGTGTATCGAGGTTCCCCCATTGGCGATGGGGATGGGGGTTAGCTTTTTTATGGCAGTTACTTGATTCCGAACGTAACACCCATTACACTGCAATAAGTTTAGTGAAATCTCTCGATGACCTTAACACCGAAATTTTATTGGAGTGCGTTGGTCAAGTACTCCAGCATATTTAGCGCTGAAAATTGTGGTGGGTGAGCGGGCCATGCTTTCTATCAACCATAGGTCGAAGCGGGTCTGATCATAGGCAAGAATTTAGGCCCCCGGCAAAGCCCGGTGATATGCTCAATGATCTTCGGTCAGGCGGTGGGTTGAAGAGTGGTACGAGTTGTCATCTACCGATCCTAGAATCAGAACGATTGTCGTAGCCTGAGTCGGAGGAATTGTAGTGGCAACCTCATCACATATGTCTGCGTATTGTCTAATCGGGCCTCAATGCAGAGTTAGGTTTGGGTTATATCCGTGATGTCAAGCTCTCCATGTTGTGATATCAATGTCATCTACATGCTAACCTTCCGATATCCAAAATGATTAAATTAATCAAGAATGCCGGTGGTATTTGTGCTAGACGACGTCATGTGGTTCATCATCCCTGACTTTGGAATTCGCTCGGATTTTTGAGCTATAGCATAGTGAGTGGATTCATTAGCCACTTGAGTATTCACGACTAGTCAAAGAATCGAAGATATGAGTGCCTCGGAAAATGAGCTGAGCCCCGCCCAAGAGGAGGAGCAGCTTTCTGAAAACTCCTCTTACATCAGCGAGGAATATTCTGAATACAGTGAGGAGTACGATGATGATGAAGAGCCAAAACTGAAGTACCAACGGATTGGTGCTGACGTTTCTGAAATCTTCACCAAAGACACTGTGAGCATTATGAAGATATCAGAGAGATTTATGGTGGGTTCTTTTCCTTTTGAATTTGGGCTTTTCTCTGGGCACTTTGACTTAGCTTTTGCCAACCGGAATATTGACACCCTCAGGTTTTGGGCACACATTGGGGCATGGTGCACATTATGGACTTTAACGGCAACGAAGTCAAGAAGTTTCGTCCACATAGTGCTACAATCAATAGTTTAAGCATTGACGAACACGAAGAATATGTGGCCACTGCTTCTGATGATGGTATTTTCCTCAATCCATTGACCCCCCTTTCTAGCCCTGACATTAACGTTTTCAATCATAGGCAAGGTCTTGATCACCGGGCTTTATAACGACGAGATCTCGGCGTTCAATTACATGCGACCGGTGAAATGTATTGCTCTTGATCCGGAGTTTAGTAAAAAGAGCGCCCGACAATTTGTTTCTGGCGGAATGGCAGGGCAGCTCATCATGAACCAGAAAGGTGTACTCTATTTATTGAACAAAGCTGGAAGGCCACTTTATTAATGGTTTTTGAAATGTGCGAATAGGCTGGTTAGGTCACAAGGATACGATCATTCATGGTGGAGAAGGCCCGATCTATGCTCTGGAATGGCGAGGAGACTTGATTGCCTGGGCTAACGATACTGTAAATATGGGGTTTTTGGTTTGCGGCTATGGCTCGTGTCTAACAGGCAATTCTCAAGGGCGTCAAAATATACGACACAACATCAAACCAACGGATCACTTATATTGATCGGCCGGCCCAAAGCCCGCGTGCCGACCTTTACCGCTGCCATTTGTGTTGGAAAACAGAGAAAACGTTGCTGATCGGCTGGGCAGATAGTGTTAAAGTGGCAGTTGTGAAGGAGAAGAGTAAGAGCGAGGTGACTCCAGGGACGCCCAACCTCTACGTCGAGATCGTATCAATGTGAGTATCTGTATTGTTTGTCAAAGGCTGGTACAGCCATATATTCACCAGTTGGCCTTAGGTTCCGGACCGATTTCATCGTTGCTGGGATTGCTCCTTTTGCAGATATGCTATTGTTGCTGACTTACGTATCAGACACAATCCAGCAAAAGGAAGATGACACGGACGTGGAGCAGCATAAACGAAAGGTACGGTGCGTTTCGTGTTCATGTGTCCTGTGAATCTTGCCAACATGTTCTTTTATAAGATTGCTGCCCCGCCCGAACTACGCTTGATCAACTCTGATAACGAGGAGGTCTCTAGTGACGTGCTCTCTATGGTTGGGCATGAATACTATCAGCCAAATGATTACATATTGGGTGTGTAAGAGCAATGACTCCCCGCAATTTGGTTAAACTAAGATTTCATTTTGGTAGACTTTTTCCCTTCGGAGGATCTCTTCTACGTGGCAAGCCCTAAAGACATCGTGGTTGCGAAGCTCCGTGATTTGGAGGATCACGTGACCTGGCTGTTGGAAAGGCAGATGTACGAAGAGGCGTTGGAGGCGGTCCAAGGTGCTGAAGAACGACAGAGTGGGGAGATCAAGAGTTACGACTCAACCGAAATTGGACAAACATACATTCACTATCTAATGGAAGATGGTATGCCCTGGCGCACTTACTCTCCAAGGGATTGCGATGAAGTGCTAACGGATCCATTGTAGGGGACTATGAAAAAGCTGCTTCGGTATGCCCGAAGGTGCTAAAGAACGATCCAAAATTATGGGAGAAGTGGGTGTTCAGCTTTGCAGAAGCAAAAGAGCTAAAGGTACCAAGCCCCCTATCAATCGACGCTAAAACCCGCTGAGCATATCCTGATGGCATGAATAGGTGATTAGTCCGCAGGTTCCAACCGAAAACCCGCAATTAAGCAGCACCGTTTACGAAATGATTCTAGCTTACTTTTTGAACACGGATCATGAGGTATGGTCAAAGGAACTACAAGGGTAGATTCACCTAATGCTAACTCTATGCTCTCCATTAGTTGTTTAATCAGACTATCAAAACATGGCCGTCATCTCTCTATGATATACAGAATGTGATTGTGGCTGTTGAGGACGCCTTGTCCAAAGAAGGGAACAACACCATTTTAATGGATGCTCTTGCGGAACTGTTGGTTATATTTGCTGCTCCCTGGAACCCCACCATCGTGATTAACTCGGACCACCCTCTTTAGGTACAACTCTAATCGACAACTTGACAAAGCACTTGAATACTATCTGCGACTAAGGCGTCCAGACGTATTTGAGCTAATCAAGGCCAATAATTTATTCTCATCGGTGCAAGATAAAGTGGTGCTTCTGATGGACTTCGATCAGTACTTGCTTGAGAAGGAGGAGATCGAATCTGCTGGTAAAGACAACGAAGAGAGCAGTACGAAAAGAGCCACCAGAGGCCCAGCTGTCCAACTGCTCGTCGAACATGTCCACTCAATTCCGGTATGGATAGTGAAAAGCGCAGATTGTATATTTGTTGCGTTCTAACTGACGTGGAGTAGATTCAACGGGTGGTTCAGCAGCTGACCAGACATCCCAAATACCTTCATATCTATTTGGACGCAATATTTGACAAAGATGCTCACTTGGCATACGAGTTCCACGACCTGCAGGTAACAAAGCATGATTCGAGCCGAATCTCGACCGCAGTCGCTCACCTTGGATCATAGGTGGAGCTCTACGCAGAGTACGACTACCCTCGCCTACTGGATTTCCTAAAAGCAAGCAATTATTATTCTCTGGAGAAGGTTTGTGAGACAATGAACATGGCGCCGTGCTTACACCGCTGATACTCCGGATGAACCGTAGGCCTATGCCGTATGTGAACAAAGGGATCTTGTTCCTGAGATGGTGTTCATCCTCGGCCGGATCGGCAACAATCACAAAGCACTCATGCTCATCATCAAACGCTTAGGAGATGTGAATCGGGTAGGCTCGACGTAAGAAGCACCCAATTGTCAAATGCTAACCAATATGAAATAGGCCATAGAGTTTGCCAAAGAGCAGAACGATGAAGAGTTGTGGGAAGATCTGCTGAAATATTCAATGGACAAACCAGGTCAGTCTGCATTCTGATCATGGCGTTATCATGATATCAAGGACTGTTATTGAAGCAGGCTTCGCTAGATTTTATCCGTGGACTCTTGGAGAACGTGGGAGCACAAATCGATCCAGTCAGATTGATCCGCACTATACCAGAAGGGATGGAAATCCCTGGTCTCAAAGATCTGCTGATCAAGATTCTTCAGGATTACAATGTCCAAGTAAGACTCGGCTTCTCATTGGTAGCTGCGGGGTAGCATCTAATTCTAGCGCCTATTATGTTGTGTAGCTTTCGCTGCGCCAAGGATGCGAACGTGTACTAACCACCGACTCGTCAAACCTCAGCCAACGCTTGCAAAAAGTGCAAAGGCGAGCAATCTCATGCTCTGGTAAGCCTGGTAAACGCTAGCATGACAGAGCATCCTTTGCTAACCCATACCCCGCCTCCAGATGATATGATATGTTCCACATGCCACGAGCCAATCTTCTTCCTAGGTCAGCTAAAGCACGTCCACCGCCCACGCCTGCCACACTAATCCAATTGCTCTTTAGCTCATCCCGGATCCACCATCGTATTCTTCTGCGGCCATGCATATCATGAGTCGTGTCTATTTGATGGAGAGCTGCCTGCCTCAGACACCGTCAAATCTGGAAGCTCCGCTGGGCTTGGATTGAAGCTAGATCAATGCGCACTGCTTAAGTCTAGGGGACTCCGACTGTGTCCCACTTGCCAAACAGTGGTGACCCAGAATAGCAACCAAATCAAGAAGAGATTCGGCAAGGAGTTTGCGAAATCTAGCGAGCAACCACAGCCGACGGAGGACCTACCACCAGTTGTCAAGCTGGACGATTTAATCGCATAGCAACCCTGATGATATGAGCATTTCTCACAAAATGGCATGATGCTAAACACACTCGCGCTATTTACACAAGTAGTTATTTACAACACAAATCTTCACAGCGGAGGGATGATTACAATTGAATTTGGTTGTTCAACACATGGAGTTCTGTAAAATAAAAGCCAGCCCCAGCCCATTTGGATTTACCACTCGTTGGTGTAACATTTTTTCAGGTTTGTGTTGTGTTGTGGTGAGTCCAATTGGAATAGATGCTACCATGGCGTAAGAGAGCCGCTCCACGAGCAAAATCGGGATCGGGCCGAGATGAAAAAAATCCTGTACGCCGCTTGACAGACATGATTCGTAACATCGCGTTGCGGCTCGTCTAAATCAGCAACCACATCAATGATATCACCCTGACCAAATCCTCCACACCTCGCCTATTCATCAAATCGTCTGCTGGAAATTAATTACGCCAAACGAATGCCGTATCCGGGCACCCAGTGGCGATATCATGTGAATACCCGCCAGAAGTTACCTCGCGGTATTGTTAAATGGTGACAGCAGGATTGCGAGATGGTCTAAGGGCCAACCAATCAACTTCGTTTCAACGCTCTTTAGTTCGGCGGGTTAACAGAAGGGGGCTCTTCTAGCGCAAATATTACAAATTACAAGGATATACACAGAAGGTGAGTGGGATGAACGCTGTTGAAAAGGCATGAGTAGAACATTCGGGATTAGGTCTAGGGATCAATTGTCTGCCATTAAGGGTTCAGCGTCCTTTTCCTCGCTCCATTCAGGGTTCTCTACATCCTCAGGCTTGCTCTTACGCTTACCGATGAAGCTCAAAAGGAATGGGACTGTGGACATGGCGAGGAGCTTAAATATAAACCATGGGTTGAATATATCTGATATCTCCTCGACCTGGGACAGCATCTTCCCGGCTTCCACCGTGACGAAGTTATATGGGATGATCCCCAGCATACAGGTCACGAAGAAGCTCCAAACCGGCACTCCAACAAATGGCGACACGATATTGATCAGCCAGTAGGGTGCAAATGGGAAGAGCCGGAGAGTCAGGAGGTAGAGAAACATACGAGAGCGGTTCTCGTCTATCTGGGTGCGTAGCTGGTCAAGTCTTTCGGGGATGTAATGCTCCAGCAGATCGGCACCAGCGAAATAGAAGATATAATAGCAAAGGGTGGAGCCTAATGCGGTAAGGAAGCATAGGAGGGGGATGGTGGACATTCCATACAAGGCCCCAGCAATTAGGTTCTAAAGGTGTGGTTAGAATGGGATGCTGCTGGGTCGGCGCGTTAACCAGGGAAACTTACTAGTAGGATGGACCCAGGAACGCAGAAGGTTTGTTTCCAAAGATAGAGCAGTGTGAATATAACGAAGGTCTTTGTATGACCTTCGGGGTTGTTATGGGTGTAGTCGCTTAATACTTGTACAATATACTTCGCATCATCCAAACTCGCCGGCAACCGTAAGCCAGGGATTGAAGTCACCAGAGCCAGGATACACACCAAAGACCCGACTCCAATAAGAACAATGATCAATATACGTACAAGAATGGAGGCATTGGAAGTGGTGGTGGCAAGTTTGCGCTTTTCCGACTCAGCATCCGGCTCACTCCCACTGACTCGTCGGAACGGAATTCTCATCCTTGACAAAGTTTTAAGCTAATCAGTATAGTGTTGGGTGATGGGAAGCCTCGAATCGTGAATGGAATGGAGGTGCACTGCCGCCGAGTATTTAAGCAAAACATGGGGGTCAGTTTTTAGATGAAAAGAAATTCCGAAAATCTGTAGATTCGCGGAGTGAAGACAGAGTGTTATATTGCAAATCACCTGAAGTAGTAACAGTCCTTGAAATGATTTGCTAAATCAGTTAGGAAGCTCTGTATCCAGCAGCCGTCCAGGATTTGAAACTTAATAGAGGATAGAGTTAACAAGTTAATATATATATATATATAGGGAATCCCTCACGATTTTTAATATGCCATAGTTGGCCAATATGGAGTCTGATTCCGATTTTCCGCGAGATCCATCCTGCGGTACGTCATAGGCAACTGTGGTTTCAGCTATACGCTAATTTCAAAGCCGCCAACGTCAATCGATTCGATGTCAACAGATTATCGGGCAGTGCAGCAACAGTTTGATCTGCAGCTGTATTATGATGCAAGAAAGATATGTCAGTGCTGAACACTAGTGTTCGTACCCAACTTGGCATGTTTACCAAGGGCTATGGGGCATCCGCTGCTTGGCTGATCCAGGTTACTTCGTTGACAGCTCACCTCTGCATGGCAATTGCCGCGAGCGATCACCCCTTCGTATCGTTCCAATCTATGGATATCATGCTAGTGGGTTGCCTCAGCCATGGAGACGATTTATTGATATCAAGCCATGATTTGCTCATTGCCTTGGAATGATTAAATCATACCACTGTGATCCATACCATCATTCCGATCCCAGACCGCTTTCGCATTAGTCATACATGGGTAGAGTTGTGGGTGTGGCCTTGGAATAGCGCAAGCAGTTCTAATACGATGACTCAATTGATGTGATACGATGGGATTTCGCTGAATCTAGGCATACAAGATATGGCGGCGTGGTTTGGGCGTTGTCGTTAATAGATGGCATCGTAGATTTTCTCTCTTCTCCACACTTTGAACGTTGCAACCGCGTATCTAGAGCTTCCTGATTGGTGCGACAATTACGTAAGGACATCCAGCTGGGATCCGTTGAAATGCTCCCTACCCTTCCGTTTTCAGTACCTGGTTGTCACTGTAATGTTACATCCTAACCCATCTTTGTAACCATGGTTACATTGCAACCGAGTTTATCCTAAAGATAATCCATCGTGAAGAAATACCCAGTGCTGGCCAGTAGACTGGGAAAGTCTTTTCGGCGAGATTGGGGTACTGCACTTCGACTAGACAGCATCACGATGCTCGATTGGCAAATGAAGTTATCTCTGCGTTGTAATCGATGAAGAGATGTCTCTATGCTATCACCCATCATTGTGATGATGCTTTTTGGATAACCATTCTAATGTTGCAATACTGAGACTACATAACAATAGCAACAAGTAGCACCATTCACGTGACTAATAGTTGACTGGTGTTCACACGAAAGGTATAGCTCCGATACGATGCAAGCATGGCAGGTGGCCATGGTTATTAGACAGCTGAAAAGTCAGCATCCCGTTGTGATTAAGCGGTTTTCCCTCAAAAGGAGGTTGCTGAAAAAAGTGATTGCTTTTTCCAGGATAGCATCGTTCCAGTCTCGACGAGCTTGCGCTTGACCTGAAAGATAGCAAACGCAAGTCTATGGCTGGAGCTGTATACGTAAAGCTATCTGGAACACCGGATGGTCCAAATCCTCGTTTCCTTACAGTGTACAGTCGTTGGCTGCTGATTGAAGTTTCGCCCTCGGCTTTATTCTTCAGCACTGGGAACAACAGTCCAGGTTTTCATGGAGCTGACACACGGTGGCTATTCTACAGTTAGCACCATCAAATTCGCTTACCCCAAAACACCCAAGCTCACCCCACAGCCACGAGATAGTTACCAATTTTCAGATTGGTTTTTTTACCTTGATTCTATCCACAATTCGCGAATGGACTACCCCACATTTATAGGTGCACTATCTCCAGACCAGTGTAATTGATATCTTGAACAGTACACCAAGACATTACCTGTACTGCTCAATCAATCGCATTCCTTTTGTACAATGGCTCTTGTTCATACCGCAACCGCATTTGCCTCCTTTGGTGTTGGTGTCCGATGCCTTTCTTTGGCCATGTGCAAAAGACCTTGGTTTGATAGTTAGTATACGCCAATCAGCTTTCTAGTGCTCAGTTTGCTAGCCCCCTGCTAGATTCACTGAGTCATTGAAATTCAAGAGAATAACTCTTTATCATAACAGAACTCGAGGTGCATGCTTTGCACGCAGTTGCTTTTGGAGGGATCGGCTATTGGTACTACAACTACGAACAACGTCAGAACCAGGCCTTGGAAGTACGCAAACAGAGACTATTAGAAAGAAAGCAACGCATGCTTGCCCAAGAGTAAGTTTATGCAAGCCTCAAGTCTCCGCTTTGGACATCAAGCTACTCAGCTCAGCCGAACCATACGCCCTTCACCTTATAAATGCTCGCCCCACCATCCCTGCCTCTTGTTTATCTGACTTCTCTACCTGGCTTCTTTTTATTGGTCGCCGTATACGAGTCCATCATGCGGGACTTCGCTGTAGAGCAATAAAGAGAACAAAGATACGCCTCTTTAGTAGACGTTGATCCATTAGAAAACGATGACCCTCATTGGTTACGAAACTAGACTTGTAAGGTCTCGTTGAGAATACCAGTATCGCTCGTCAAAAGTAGGTCTTCGAATTAGTAGGTGGTGATAGTTTATTAATAGAATAAGTTTATCCACCACCTCACGCAAGGCACAAAGAGAGCGCAGACATCGCTTTATTCTCCTTGGAGACAGGAGTGTGAGCTCACCATAATGGTTCATAAAGACAAAGTCGAGGCAGAAGGTGGCCGTAGTATAGTGAATGCTTCAAAAGAAATCATGGCATTTTCCACTGGAATTCTCTCGATCACAAACAACCCGTTTCTTTCTGTGCACCTACGAACCTTTTTGGACCATCGCTACGGTACATTTTTTACTTTCCAGTGTTTAATAGTGCCTAGAGACTCGAACCGCGTCAAATAGGATGGCACACATCGCCCTGATTTGATTAACAAATGGGGAAAATTTTATCAATGGGTTGGTGGCTAGTCACAGAGATAATGAAATTTTTTCCACCGATACAATCTTGCAACACTTTCGAACTTGGCCGAGTAAAATGCTTTCAGCAAGTGTAGGTTTACGAAGAAAGTATCCCCCACAGGTTCTCAGAATACAGCGATGCTCCTTTACCTCCAGTAAGTGGTCTTGAATGTATCCGCCCCAAAAACTCCCACTGATTCTCGTCAACAGGCTCTAGGCAAGAATACCTCGACTCACTGCGGAGTGTGGTTCAGCGGTTCACCGAGCGATTCAACACGAAAAAGAAATTGGTGGCGAAACTGAGACTGCCATCAAAAAGACCTCTGAACAAACACAGCTACCGGCTAAGAACCATCCTGGAGAAAAACCGCCAGAATAAACTTAATGCCCAGGAGAGGCTCTTGGAAAAAGCAGACCAACCAAAACGAACCATTTTCGATGCTCTTGGCTCGCTGGGAGGGCTATTTCAAAGGTGGACCTTTTGGAATTCGCGGGCACCATCAAAGGCTAAACCTTCGGCGTGGATGCCTACGGTGCCCAACCACTATCCCACCAAACCCATCACAGGCTCGAAAAAATCCAAAATCGCCAAAAACGAGGAAATCTTGCGGCGCAGAAGCGACGCTCACCTGGAGCAGAGAATTCGACTGCAAATGCAGTTCCCAGCACGTAAATCCAAACTTTCTTCCATTGATCTATCGAGAATGAAGGTGTTTGTGAACCCGGCTAAGGGAATCCAATCGGCCCGGTTTACTCCGGCCTCACAGCTAGTCCCTCAGCCTAAAAGACGCCCTACGAAACCTGGGCTAATCCGCAGGGCCATGGCTCCAACCAAATCCTCAGCAACCCCGCTCAAAGTCAAAACATCAAACCAATGCCCGGTTTTCGTTTGCCAGGACTCTAGGCAATGCGACGAAGGCATCAAAATGTTGAGAGCATCCATCCAGGATTTTGTGACCCCGCATTTGGGATTCGATACCGAATCCACTCAATATCGACTAGGCTCACAAGTATCTGTGATTCAGCTAGCCTCTCCCGATGTGTGTGTCATTTTCCAAATTGGCCAGATCTATCGCCGGTACGGCAAAATCCCCAAAAGTCTACGGGCGCTTTTAAGCGATGCGAAAATATTGAAGGTCGGAGTCAACGTTACTGGGGACGCGGCATCTCTTGGAAAGAATTACAAACTGAAGTGCTGTGGGATCATCAATATCGACAGTATCGCTCAGGAGCTTGGCCACAAGAACCTGTCGCTTGTTGATTTGGTCCACAAGTTTGGTGTGGATGTGGATCTTGACAAATCGTGGAGAAAAAAGAGGTGGTCTCGGCCGCACCTTGCCTCGCACGAGATCAACTATGCTGCTAACGACGCAATCGCCAGCTTCCATTTATTCAACGCGCTGGTTAAGCGCTCATTTAGACCATAGAGAGTGTAGTATCTGTCCTGCGATTCCTGAAGCATTCTTCGGGTAATCCCGGTCAAAGCTACGATGCCTTAGAAGTCACATATCTACATATTTACCTTGCTCCAACTGATTGGCATGCTGATGCGTTTCTCGAAAATCACCAGTATCCTCCCACCCATATCACCTCTCAATAATCCATCTTTTGCATGATAGTGTCGTTATAGAAACTTTCAATGGAAACTACTTAAATGAACATCACCTGAATTGAGAATGATCAAAAGTGGGCCATATGCCCGGCCTTCAGGAGGAGGGACTTACGCGGGCACAGCGACAATAGGGAGACTCACTCATCGTGCTGCTCCGTAGCATCCTCATGCTTGCTGCAAAGGCGAAGGGATTTTCCAACCACCAGGTTGTCTAGGTATGTTGGGAAGTCTTCGTTGAAGATGTTGCCTGCCTTGTCATGCACTCCTGGCTTGGTCTATATTGTCAGTCGTATGCCTCGCCCGGCATATCAAGGAATCCAGCTCACTCCATTCAGGTCGATACCACGGCATGGATCCGTGCTGCAGACATCATTAGGAGCGAAAGACCTTGCATTCATTGCAAAGATATTCAGGTATTTCCCTGGTCAATTTCAAGGCTGCATTTACAGCATCCAGTGTTGGAGCGGCACGATGACGTGATGGCTGTCTGCACTGCGGGAACTGTATATGGATGCTAGCGGTAGCGTCGTGGTATTTGCATCTGCATTCGAGTATTGCTCAGCATCTTCACCCAGTTCCAGACGGTAGCGAGTTGCTGGGGTGCTGGACTACACGAGAATCCTAAGCGATGCCCTCTCAGTCATCAAATATATCAATTCAAAATCAAGGCTTCATTCAGATCGCATTATCGTGCAATGAATGGTGGAAAGGGGAAGGCGGTGCTGAGCGCCAGACTAAACCTGTTTCGTGCTCAGAAAGACAATCAGTATTTGGCGGCGTCCCAGGCTGTGATACGTACAGATAATGCTGGCGATCTTGTCAGTTCAGGTATTGAAAGACTCGATGCGTTACAACGGCGCGATCATTCTATACCTTCACTTCTCCACACGGTGGGGACATACGCCGCGGCAGGTGGATTGGGTGCATCGAAAAACTTTTCCAAGAGGGAAGGTGAGATATATGCGCTCTGACTTCAGTCTGGCGACACTTGGACACACCTGCGTGCACACTTGGCGTAGCGCTGTAGTGGTGCATGGGCGATTGCTTTCCAGCGATGCACTAGGCATTCTAGCCTGATTTGGGTTGATTAATCCGGAAAAACTCCAACCTAGAGATATGATTAGTAAGAGAAGCTTGTAACAGGTCGATGACCAATGGGGTGGTGGGATGGCGAGGTCATCCAAGTTGGCACCTGTGTTATGGAGTGTTGACTATTCGGGGCGTCCCAACTAGCGTGTCCTGATTTGTGCATATGAAATATCTATCCTAGCCTTGGCGTGGCTATAGTTGGATCTGTTACATAGATTAATATTCCACACTTGGAAGATCTGTGGGTTATGGAGTCGGGAATTTCAAATTCATAAACCGTGTTTCTGGCCAACCTCAAATGTGGTTAATAGCCAAGAGATATGACAGGGATTCCATATTGATTTTAGTTTGGCATCGTACTAGCTGACAAGCTCAGCTCTAGACTTGCTAGGAGCCAGTCTCTGACACTCTGGCTATTGTTAGCCTGTCGAGGCGTTTGCTGATTGGCTTGTGCGAAACGATATCAAGCGATCTAATAGTTTCCAGCTCATTTATGACGGATATCCCACGGGCCAAACTCAGCCACTGCCTACAAGCAGCTTCTCAGGTACTTGGATGTGTGTTTTGAGAAGTGCCCACGAGGAAGTATTCTCTTTCGATGCGGACGCCTGGCTGCTACGACTCAGGAGGCAAAGGATGTCCATGCACCAGACAACCACTCTCAGTGGAATTGGCAAGCCAGAGATCAGACGAGGGCTACCCCGATAGCCTATGCGCCAACTTCATGTCACGTATCGTTCTTTTGGGGCGTGCCCCTTTCTGTTGCATCGGCAATGAGCACTCATACAGCGCCGACGGGTGATAGCTTTAAAACAAAGTTGGGCCTTGAGATTCCATTGGCCCAGTAATAATAGCGAGATTCAACAGTGCCCATCATTGTCCTATTTCAGTATTAAGGAGCAAACACATCTTCATTGTGGCAAACATCCAATATATGTGTGTGCAAATAGAGACAGGAGTTTGATCTCTGACCAATTCGATGGAAGAGCGGCAATGCGGGCGAGGGCGGTCATTGGTGCAATTCGACTACTATATGAGATCATTCTAATAGCCGCTTCCAACCAGGGCGGATTCCATTGGAATAATGGCAATCATCTCCGCAGGACGTCCATATAACAGCAATTGTCAGGTTCCAGTGATCGTAAACATCAGCGCAGCCATAATAGATGCTTCGTATTAGATCGTATTCCATTCGGCTCTCAGACACCCCTGATTCGGAGAAAATCAGAAAATGACTTCGAGCGACATCATTCTATGGGAATGAATAATGGCGCCTCATCTGATCTGAGACCTAGGAAAATCAATGCCCATGGTTTGTTTGGTACCCACAACGCTGCTGTACACAAACAGTTGCCGAGCCAGCACTGGTCGAGGGCATTGGAGGATGTCGGCGAGTTCCCTTGAGACCCGGTTCCCAGGGCATCCCAATGCTTAGACCCTCAGAGGCCTTTGGATAGCACGGGGGATGTATATTAAATCGTTTCAACTGGATTTTGTATGCTATGCACGCTGTCAGGCGTTTCGACGGAGACCACCCTGGCAGAGCTGGGCGCGTGTAACACGAAACAATAGCGTCGTACATGAGGTGGGCGCCTCACCTTGGCCATCGATGGCGGGCTTTGGGTTGATACCCGTTCCACTCTTGACAACATCCCGGGTGGTTTCCTCGACAAGAGGCTCTCATAAGCAACCACCACATGTTTTGGAGCACAACGATGCTGGCCTCGCTCTGATCCAATCCAAGGCGGTGGCCAAGCATGCCGGTTGAAATAGCCCCTCCATTGAGACCACATAAATTCGGCAGCTGGGAAGCCTTATATGATAAAGACTCTAGTCTGGGCAAACCATTGGCCCAACTAGATGCGGATTTTGGATTCAGCCTTTTTCAGGCATTTATCCAGTAAGGCTATGATTGGATTCAACACATTGCAAGTGGACGTAAAAGTCATAATTCAATATGCAGCGATTGCTGGTTCATGTGCTGGACCTCATCATATGCAAGTGACTAGTTTATTCGGAGAAGACCTATGCGATCTAGTGGTTTCCAGTCCATATGCTTAATCCAGCGAACTAGCAAATGACATGGTGTTCCCTCAATTTAACGTTGGTTACACTTGATGTCGCATCAATATATTCTACTCTATAGACATTGTCTTCCATACCCCCAATTAATCTTGCGCACCTGTAACCTGCCAATTTGTTATTAGTTTCCATTTGGAATAGGGTTCTGTAGGTTCCGTTATTTTGAGACTGATTGTAAGGATAAGGGAGAGGGGATTCAAAATGGTGCGATAATCCTGATCCATATCTGTTGAAGTGTATGTTGCACTTGGCCAGCCCCAATCACATGATCCATTGGAACCAACAGGTGCTGTTAACAAATAGTTTGAATGGCTTGATGGGACGACGTAGGCATATCGATGGTATATACTATTTGTAATAGATATCCCATGTTTAGCGTTTGGAACACCAAGTATAGTGAGAGGTTCCTCACTCGGATCGGCGCTAGAGTGCTGCACACGGGTGAGCAGCTGAAAGGGTCATGGATCAGGTTACATGATCATTCATTTAAAAATAAAACCGCTGCCCACACCTCCGCTTTCGCTATACAATTCTCCCACTTCCCATACGAGTGATTTCCTTTACCGCACAACTTTAACCGTTGCGGCCGTTAATTTCTTTAATCCCAAATATTCCCCCGTCTTGCTGAGGTATTTGTCCCTCGACCTCCCCTCTTCCCGTCATGTCTGGTCGCGGTGTGCCTGACTTCACTTTAGCACAGAATATGGAAAGAATCCCTGTATATATGTCGCGACTTCAGTTGACCATGGGTGGAAGGCCTGAAGTCATGGACCAAAGACTTGGTTCCGCTGGTCACATGCGAAACTCCTATCTTCCCCCAAATAACCATCGACTCCCGAGGGCTACGTCTACGTTAGCATCTCCCGTCGTCAACGAGCCTGGTTCTCGTCCAAGAAGTGTGAATGGCCCCACCAAGAAAGCCTCTTTACCACCCAAGCCGTTGAAAAGCAGCTTGAAGACCTCCCGTAGCAAAGCGATCAATGATAAGGATAAGCAGGCGGGTGTAGGTGAGGCGATTTCTGAAGTTCCTTGTTCGTCCCGTCGTGAAGCTGACTTTGCCTGTTAGACAAGGAGATCCCTACCAAAGCCTTTGGAAGTCCTAATAGCTCTCTGGAGAGTATATCCGAGAAAAGCGAGCCCGAGGAGCCGTCTGATATAGCACAACATATGCAGCATCCTCGCATCGTCCTAGTAAACCATCATGCAGGATCTGCTCTGCCAGGTATTCCCCGCGCCCTGTCTACTGACAACCCAATACTAATCCTCTCTGTAGCATTTTCACCAGTGGACACTGAGATGAAGGCCCCAAGGACACCTCTCTTCATGCAAGGCGAAGACCTAGATTCTGATGAAGAGGATAACGTTCCTCTAGCGGCGCTAACAAAGAAAGGATATGCGGGACATTCCACGGAAAAATGTAAGCCTTTTCAAGCAGCTCGCCAGCGATTTCTAGACTGACCTGGTGTTCAACCAATCCATTAGTCAATTCGAAAGTGGGAAATCCTACGCTGCCCAGACCCAGCACGAAGCAGCCCTCCGAGCGAGTTCGATCCGTCTCTTTTTCCGCACACGCAGAGTTCATTCCCAATGAGAGTGAATTCTACTCCGATGATGATGCCAGCTCGATGCACAGTCGTAGACGAACGAGCTCTCTGGACAACATCAGTGAGATGTCCAGCGAGGTGCCATTCAATCTGCATTATCCTGGCCCACACCCATACCAATTCACACCACGGGAGAATCGGAGCGAGATCCCTTCCTACCCGAACAACGTGATGATGATACCCGAGCAAGCACTCCGGGAGAAAAAGGCGAAGTCCAGGTATAGGAACTCGAAATATTCGGAAATCGATCCATCCATGTATTCCGAACAAGGCCGGTCTATGTCTGCTCAGTTCACCACATTGTCACCGGAACGGCTCGTGGAGATGGCTCCTCAGCCACCACATCGATTTCAATCGGATATGGCCTATCAGAGTCGGGCGAGCGCTCCGTTGATCAACTACGTGCATCAGAAAACCGACCGCTACTCCGGGATGTACCAGCAACCCTCAGAAAACCATTTCAGCAACAGTCATATAATCCACCGTGGCCCAGGCCCAGGCACACCAGCATTCTCATCATTATCCAGAAACTCCAGCGTAAGGTCGGCATCTTCGACCATGTCGCTCCCTTCTACTATGTATTCATTTGCAGCATATGGCAACACTCAAGAGCCAAGTCCAATCTCTCATCGGAACAGCATCAGAGGTGCACACGAAATCCCACCTCTCTCACCCTCCTTAACTCGTATACCTAATTCTCAACGAATGTCCCACCTAATCCCACACGCCGAGATGGAAAGAGTCCCCACAAATCCCCGGGGAAGGAATCTTCGTTAGGATATTTTGAATAGTCATCGAAGTTGTCTCCCTCATTTCTCCACCTCTAACCCCCATCTGTACCCAAAGGGGGCGACCTTACACCCTGCACAACCACCCCTATGGGCCTTCCCTTTGGTTCCTCTCTCCGCGCAGTCATTCTCGACTTAGAATGTGAATATTCTCTTCTCCCACGCACCTTTACTCTTGACTCCATGCCAGATGGTTCGCTCTTTGACCGAACACATCCATCGTATTTACCAACGTGTTACTCATTGTGCACCCAATCTCCCACTCTTTGCTAAATATTAAACCTGAGTTTGTCCACCATCACCAGCTTGTATGTTTCGTGGCGCTGCCGTGGCCAGGGCATGGCTGCTTTGGCCAGCATGGGATGCTCCGATTTGGAAATCTTCCCCTTTTCGGGTTCGGTCCTGATTGATACGGACCCCGAAAACCGCTGGCTGTTTGGTCGGATGCTGAGGTCCCATTTGACCTCCGGATATGTGCTAGCACCCAGGGGCCCGGTAGATTGAGATGTTCCACGGCATCCGTTGTAGAACATGACGTTTAATGAACCTCAGGATCAGTGTGAGTGGGTTCATCATGGATGGTGTGGGGATGCCGGATCCCCTCACCTGATGGACCACTGCACTGCTCTCTTGCGCTCGCAAATCGCCCTTGGCCGGTTTTCGGAATGGAGATCCACCCAGATCAATCTCCGGTCAAGGCCGATGGCTGTCGTGTGCCCATACGTAGTCAAGGTTTGACAACCGAGCTTGTATGATATCAAAGTGATGCTGCCACTGTATTTCTGCGGGTGCGCATACGGTGCCTTGAGCTTGCCTATGCGGGAGGCCAGGCCAATAACCTCATGGTCTAAGACCGGCTTGACCCTGGAGATGACCGAGGCGAGTCATGCAACCGACAAGCTTCGGAAGCCCTGTGCTAGTCTCAGTCCAGTCGAAGAATTCCCTGGTTTGCTGTGGAATTCGGTTTCTGAGAGGGGAGTGGTCTAGGTAGCACGGTAGGAATGGTGATGCCGGTTACGGGTGTGTTACCTCGGTGGGACACATCCAAGGATCTGTAGAATGAATCCATGACTGTTTGAGCCGATTTGGAGTCACTCAACTTCGTGAGCACCGAGCCATGCATGTGGAACCGAGTGTTCTTTGGGAAATCGCTCAAGTCACCTCCTTCCACGATACACCAATACGGTGATGGTAGGTCGAATGGACGCACGATTTCCGGTCCGGAGCGGTTCCCACCAGATGGAAATTTACCTATCTATGGCGAGGCTGTGCCACGGGGGAGGGGTAGGTTTGAGGTAGGGGAAGACCTGGTACCCAACTGGATTTTCCGGCGATACCAAGGCAGCGAGTGGCAAGTGGCTCTTCCCGGATATGGTGTAATTACTGGCGAATTCCCCGCCAATATCGACTTGGAACCCGTCTTCGCTGCAGTATCAGCCCACGGGATTCTGGGAATGTGCTGCCTGGATCCCTGTCTGTACTTGAAGTGACGGATGATGTCGATACGCCCGTCCACCAATATTTGCCCAAATCAAGGTTTCTTTGTACGGTGATATCGTTTGGTGATTCGGGCATTCGATCGACAATCATCGGGGAATGAGGGGTTACGGTTGACTAGCGGGGTAATATCGAGGGTGTGCTTAAGTTGTCTATTCCGCCCCGTCGACTGGCCTGAAAGTACGTTTCCTCAGGCGGGACGGATTCGCAAACCACTCGATTTCTCATGCCTCCAAACTGCTTTTCGCAGCCTTCACTATCCAGACAGACCCAACGCTATACCGGTTGCTGGGTACTGAAAACTAAGCGGGAGGTACATGACGATGTTTGACCCTACGTCAATTACCACCATGCAACCTACACCTAGTTTGTTGCCATGTTGATCAGGATTGCTCGGCACGTAAGAGCTGAGGCTTGAAGGTGATTGGATGGAGATTGCTGGGAGTGGATTTCTCAATGGCCGGTTTGCTGAGCAAATATGATTGATTCGTGTACTGGGTAAAGCGTTGTCAGACTAACCATTGAAATCTGCTGCCAAAGGTCATCGAGAGAAGTCCGAAGCCTTTTTTTTTTGGGGGGGGGAGGGGAGTCTTCGGACCGCCGTGAGAAATTTCGGACATTTCAATGTCTACACCACTTTGATGCACCAATGAGGCTATTCAGACTTGGAGTCCATTTTCAAGTAATCTGTAAGGTGATTGTGAAATCCCCATATGTTGATAGCATGTGCACTTCTGCGTTCTTGATGCAGAATATTGCGACGGGAACCACGGTCTTTGATCCCAAGCCTGACTGTTATATTGCCCGTCGTTGCAATCGTTTTGAGGAGCATGTTCTGGCCCGAGTGAGAATCAAATCTAGGGCCCCCGGTTGCAAGTAGACCCTGGTTAGCCCGTGGGTAGTCAAGCAAGAAAGCGTGGTCTTTGAGCACTGTGCCGGGATAAAATAAGGCATTTTACCATTTGCGGAGTAGGTTCACGTCAGGGTTGTTTTCATACAGATTCCAGAGATCCGGGTGTGAGAGAAAATGTCGGAAACTTACCAATGTTCTGTTTGCTCTCCACATCACTACCTATTTTTCTTTCCCGGCTGAATGCATCATTGAGGACCGTCAAACCTCACAATCGACTGTATGAAAAACATCAATCATGGGTTTCCTATTTTTATCCACTGGTATTTCTCAGTCAATTTTTCCAATGTGAATATCTCTGGAGTCAGTGGGCTGATTGTCACCATATTGGTATGTGGATTCCTCAGGTATAGCACCTTCTACGTCATAGATCTACTCGTCCTAAAATCGGCTGGAACTTCTGATATTGGGAGCTACAGCTTTAAGGAAATTTGGTTTTCTGCTGGTACTCTTCTGGCCTTTGGTCTTTTTTTGCGGGTAAAGGACTTAAGCTTACTGGCAACTTGGGGACTTAACTAAATGAAGCTCTTGGTGCTTAGGAAAACTTGGAAACAACTCAATTGCTCTTCTAACTAGGTCCCAAAAGTGCACTTCCCAATAACAAGTATGTTTCATCAGGTATACACTGTTGTAAATTTTGCTATTACACCTCAATACTCTATTAATTTAGTAACTTGGATTATTGTCTGTAAACCTCTGAATACTATGCCCAAGTTCATTGATGGGACTCACTAATGATCCCTATAAGTAATCTCATACTTGATGTTCACTTGAAAACTGCCAGTAGTCCTCTAATATTCCAATGATATTTTGCTAGCATTCTGCTGGTGTTTTCCTTTAAATCTTTAGTTGCAGTTCCTGGTGGAACTATTGATTAGCATGCCAAAAAATTAGGTATAAATGCCATGTAGCCTAGTCTCCTCTGGAAGAATATGTTTACTTGTCAGCTAAATAGTTAGTATCTGCAATGCTGAGAGTTGCTAGTGCAGAGAAACCTGGAATTTAGCTGATTCTATAGTGGTCTTCTGCTGGCCTTGAGTCAAATTTCTCCTGGGTGATATTACACAAGCATGCTATGTGGCCAGGATATAATAACTTAATCAGCTGCCTATAAGTCACTAAACCTTGCCTGTATGCACTTTGATCTTATACCCCAATTGATTATATTGATTTTACTCAGACTTTACAATAACAGTTTTGCTTTAACAATGAATATATCAGCAGGTGAGAACTGTAGTAACTCTTATGGCTGCAGCCAAGTATTGGCTTATTGGCATTAAATATGCAGAAGTCTGAGAATCCTGGAGAACTCTGCTGAAATTCCATACTGGGACTTGCCTAGAGTATTTCATCACAATCTCTGGTTCCAACAACATGAAAGTCTCAGAGTTGTCCAAACAGCCCCAGACACAAAAGCTCTTTGGACTTTAATAAGCATGAGCTATATGCCAGCTCTACCAGGGCACTGTAAAAATACATATACCACTTTATACTCAATATATCACTGAGTGAAAGTCACAATATCTGCCTGTTATCCTGGTTCCTTGCAATATTTCCAAAACTTTGGTAACTAGTGAAAAGCCTAAGCTGTCACTCTCTGTAATGGCTACTGTTGCTATTACTGAAGGTTGTCTCTTAATCAGAAAGCTGCATACTTATTGACATAAGGGCAAAGGAGGAACTTGAAGTTACAAGAGAATATTGTTGTAAAAATTTGTATTTCCACCTAAATATTCACCTAACTTAGTCACTTAGATCATCACCTTCAAATCCTAGAGAATACTGACCAAATTCCTTGTTGGGATTTACTTGGAATATTTTCACCAAAATACCAGGTACCCAGAACATGAAAATTCTCAAAGTTGTCCAAACAGCCCCAAACTTTGCACACATGTTCTTGGGACCTTCCTTAACCTATTCTACGTGTTTGTAATGCCAAGACCAGGTTAAAGTATCAATACTACTTTTACATTCAATAAATCATTAAGTGAAAACCACATAATCTACTTGTTCTCCAAATCACTTCCAATATCTCCAAGACTCTTACAACAAATATATAGATCATATGATTTAGTGAATTGCTTTATACAATGTGAAAGTGGCTTCTATACAGCTAACTTTCTCTTTTGGAGAGTGTTGCATAGTTCCTAGCAGCTTTTGGTGCCAGAGCAATCTAGCATAACAATTTTTGTCTTGATGCCAGTAATAGGATACAATAATGGTATTTTTTTAAATGGTGCTTAGATTACTCACTGTGGTGCTGTAGCATCTTTGTTCACTTTTTGTAGTACTCTAAGCACATCCCTCATCATGGATGTCCTCTTATATATATATGCTGAGCATTAATAAGGATCTTGCTAGATTGCCTATTCCACAGATTTGTTCTCCCTATAAAAAATAAATATGATGATCCCATAAATTGCTATCACAAAGCTGAGATCCCATGCCTCAGTGGTATTGATGCTGATAGGTTATTATATAAAAGCCACTGGAAAAATACACATCAGATTTTACAGAAAACTTAGCCAAAATCTTTCATCACTACAATCCATAAGTTGATTTTGATTGGTTTTCTGTAATTTCTCTCACTTTCTAGTCTGGTACACTCACTCAAATCCTATGTGTGTGTACACTGATTAGCTTTTACCTCTTTTTCACATTCCTTACTTCCTAACCCAACTGGTGCTCTAACTTTTCATGTGTACATTTTGGTCTATTTTTCATGAATCTCAGAAGTAGCTTCATTTTGGATTGCACTCACCTAAACATCTCACTATACTCAACACTAACCTCATGCCCAAACTCAGACACAACATGTAAATCCACCATGCAATAAGTGTCTTAACTCAATTACTCATTGCCTAAGACTCTGACAGGAACCCTGTGGCATTATGCCATTGGTTGATTACTGGCTCCCTTATGTCCTGGTTATAGCCAGCACTGTAAGATCTGGCACCTTAACTTAAAACAGGATAGACAGAGCTATTAAGCCCTGGTTTGATTGCATCCAACCATGTATGCAGCCTGTGATGTGTCCCACTTTCCAGACCAATCCCTAGGCTAGAATTGACTCTGCGTACTTCCAGCAAAGTCTCTACCACCCAGTTTACAAATTCTCAAAAGGTGATCTAGGAGACTCTAAATTTTGTAAGAATGTAATATAATACAAAGGCTGCTATGGAACAGCAGAAATGCTAGCTTAGTACCGATGTGAATCTTGTAATTGCAACTAAATATTCTATTGTCTTGATCACCTTGATCATATCTTACATATCTTATATTGTTGGAATTAACCATGAGTGTGTACCAAAATATCAGGTATCCATGTCTGATACATTCTGATATTTTGCAATATCTTTGGGTTCCTCTGCAATGTCTGGATAATGAGTATTCCTTCCAATTATTATACAATCATGTGCTTTAGAGTCACCTGAGTTACTCCATCATTAGAGATTTTTTATTGTATCATTAGTCTTTAGAAACCTGAATGCTCAACTGGGGGCTCTACTGAGCTTTTCTTTAGCTAGTGTTTGAATTAATGTATCTGTAGTCCTTGAATCCTGTGCAACAATGAGCTTGGGGTGCAAGATCATCTCCTATATTTTGCCCAATGCAGTCTTGCCAAATGTTCTTTCCTTGGTCTGCTGATTTAGCTGAATTTTTTTTGCATAATATTGCACAGTTGCTATAAACCAAGATAGAGTAGTAGGTGGATTCACATATAGACCAAGCTGTCAAGAGGTTTACTTGATGAAGTATTTTTTCCTTTGCAGCCTCCGGTGCATGATGTGTATTCTCTAATACATCCAGAGTGCTCCAACACATCAGGTAGTGCCATAGCATTATGCTATATAAAAGCTCAAGATAAGTCAATGTTTTGATATGAGCTAGATATTCCAACTACCAACTATAGCAGTATCAGGCACATCAGAGATTGATAACAAAGGGCTCAAAACATATTGGGAGAGCCAGGGAGATAATAACAGCACACCTATATGATATTGTTAATTGCTGTTGCTTATGATTTAAGAGTCTTGGAGATATTCAAAGTGATTGGGAAAACATGTAGATTATATGCCTTTCACCCAATGATTTATCATATGCAAAAGTAGTATTTGTACTTTGACATGGCCTTAGCATAATAGGCATATAGAAAATGTTTACAAAGTGCCCAAGAGTATGTGTGCAAAGCTTGTGGCTGGTTGGACAACTTCAAGGATTTTCATGTTCTGGGTACCTCTAATTTGGTGAAAATATTCTAAGTAAACCCCGACAAGGAATGTGGTCAGCATTCCCAAAAATCTGTAGGTGATGATCTAAGTGACTAAGTTAGGTGAATATTCAGGTGGAATTACAAACTCTTACAACACTCCCAATCAGCTAAATGGATATACTGACTAGTGCTAATTGTGACCTAAGATATTCCAACTTGTCTCAAGCCAATGGTTTGGTAAATGTGACTGCAATCATTTCATCTGTAGGACAAGAAACTAAGTTAACTAAGTTATTCCTCATTGAAATCCACACTATTGCTCCTGAACAGTGAGATGAATATTGTTGTGGATCTTCTGTCTTCAGAATTTTGTCTCCAATCAGCATCATAGTATCCTACAAGATCCCATACTGGATCTTTAAAGGCGTACCTTAAGCAGATATTAGCCATTCCTTTTAGATGTCTAATAATCTGCCTAACTGCTGCAATATGCTCAGATACATAATTTGGATTAGGCTGGCTGACAACTCCCACTGAAAATGAGATATCTGGACATATTCCAGGCATGATATATATATATCAGTCTGCTAATCATAAATTAGACTTGTTTCATCATTCCAGCTGATCATAGTGCCCAATAGTGCCATTGTATGCCAGATGGAGCCCAATCATGCCACAGAGTGCCAGATGGTGCCATACAGTGCCAATTTGGGATCAAAATTGACATGCATATGACCCTAAAATATCAAATTGATAACAAAATATACAGCACTTTCTGGCACTATGATCAATGGCACAATGAAACAAGTCTATTGATAAGAAAATTCTTGGCTTTCAGATGACACCAAGCCTGCTTGATTGATTAAGTCTTGACCAAGTTAAGGTTTGTCTCCATTGGGGTTGCAGCCAGTATGCAAACTTTCATTTAGTACTTCTCAAGTATATCTTGAATATACTTGGACTGGCCTAGGGTGATAGTCAGGGTACTGCTGTCAATCAAGAACTTTATCCCCAAGTAGTAACTGAGCTCTTCTAGATTGAACATCTTGAGACCCTTTGACAGGCTGAACTTGGTCTCTTTCAAGGTTTCTTGGAAATTGGTGGCTGTGATAAGATCATCCACATATAGAGCTAATTGATCTGGATTTGTTCTATCTGGCTTATAGTAAATACTTTAATCAGCAGTACTTCTTTGGAAACACAGATATTCCAAATACAAATCTATCTTGCAACTCCAGGCTCTTGGTGACTGGCTGAGACCACGTAGTGATTTTTCAAGCTTGCAGACCAAATGGGGACTATATTGGTCAGCAAATCCATCAGGCTGATCAATGTACATGTGCTTGTCAAGTTGTCTGTTCAAAAGTGCAGCTTTAAACATGTTATTAACTTATAGATTTATTGATCAAAAGTGTAGTATATATACTTTGAAAACATTATAGTGGTGCATAAGTCCAAAGGAGAAATATGTTCAATACTGCTCAAGTGATTTGTGTGTGGGGTGCTCACTGGGTGCAATAACCTCTGGCAAAAGCTTACTAAGAATATTTGAGTTTTGTCTCTACTCAAATATGAAGGGGAATTAAGCCACAAGCTTGTCAAGGGAAAACTATTGAGCTACAATCCCCAACTTGGTTGGAGTCTTAACAAAAGTATGTGCTGGGTTTAGCTTCCTCTGAGATGACAATGTACTAAAGCTTGCAAAGTCAAAGCAACTGTAAACTTCACCAGCAGGGACTTGATAAGAGTTCAGCTGTGGTCAATAATTACTAACCCTCACACATATATTCTTAGATGTTTGGCACTTGGTCTGTATCCATGCCATGCCCCAAATGGAGTAGATTTACAAAGTATTCTGTTGTAACTCCTATTTGTAAGGTATATTGCTGTGTCAAATGATTATGCCCAAAAATTATAATAAATTTTGATCATGGATAATTGCTGCTGCCATATCATTTATCAATCTGTTTGCACATTCTGTCATTCCATTTTGCTGTGGAGAGTATGGTGCAGTAGTATCTTGCTTTATCCCTGGAGTTTTGCAGAAGTGGATGTAGAGCATTGATGTATATTGTCCATTATTGTCAGAGTGAATTTTCTTGATTTTGTCATTGGTTTCTCTTTTCACCATGGCTTTAAGCCCCCCAGGCTTAGACAGAACTTCTTCCTTTTTTTCCTTGAAGTGGTCTCACATGTATCTTCCCAATCATCATTACAAGTGGCCAAACACTTCATCCCACCCATTGATAAATTTTGCATTGGTTCAAACAGATCTGAGTGAATTAGATCTAATTTTTTCTTAGTTCTGATTTACTCAGAGCTCTTGAATGGTTGACTGGCTTGTTTCCCATATATTCAGGCTTCACAGAGCTCCAAATTAGCTGGGGAAGCAATTATTAATTCAAAAATTATCTGATCTTTGATCATTTGGTGTAAATAATCAAAATGGATCCCTATGAAAAATTAATGAGATGATCCAGTCAAAAGGCTGTCACAGTGCTAAAGTCCCATGACTAAGGGGTACTGATCCCATCAGGACTCTGTCCAGATACTGTTGAAAACTAATTGCACCCTAGATTTCACAAAAAACTTAGTCAAAACTTTTCATCACAACAATTTATAAGAGGCTTTTGATTGGCTCCCTGCCAATTTGCTCACTTTCTGATCCTGGACACTCTATTGCCTCCTACATTTGTGCATTGATTAGACTTGTTCCATCATTCCAGCTGATCATAGTGCCTAATAGTGTCATAACATGCCAGATGGTGCCTGATCATGCCACAGAGTGCCAGATGGTACCATACAGTGCCATTTTGGGATCAAAATTGGCATGCATATGACCCTAAAATATCAAATTAACAACAAAATATACAGCAATCTCTGGCACTATGATCAATGGCACAATGAAACAAGTCTATTGGCTATTGCCTCTTTTTCACACTCCTTACTTCCTGACTCCACTGTTTCTCTTACTTTTCATGTCTATGAATTGATTTATTTCTGTTAACATTTCAGTTGTACCTCAATTGCCAAATGTATTGACCTATGCAAGTCCCTATACCCTACACTAACATTAAGCCCAACTCCACACTCAACAAATAACTCCACAAATATCTACCACTCAATAAGTATTTCTGCTGTAATGCTCAGGTTGCAATAATTCCTTGCAATATTCCAGTAAGTTTTCTTAAGCACTGCTCTTGAAGAAGTGCTGCAACCTCTTGGTGTGCCTATTAATGTTCCAAAATTCCACTGCAGGCATTGTGATGGTCTTTTGAGCTCTTGACATTGTAGTCTTGTCTGTCAGTGTGATCTCCACTCTGTCAACAATGGAGGATGTGGAGGCTGTGGTAGACAAATTGCCATTTTCAGCAAACTCATCAACCTTGCTGGAGTGTAGCTCAACTGGCTGCACTTCCAACTGTTGTGAAAACAGCTGTTTTCTTGTTGGTAGTTCTTCTTGGCTATGATGGGACTCAGTCTGTTCCTGACTTGTGGTGTTAATTGGCAAGAACTACAGTTTTTTTTGCATGCCTCCCTGTCTCAGGCTTGGGTAGACATTTTTCCCTTTACCTTTTCCTTTATCACTGCCAGGTCTTTAACTGCTACTTTGTCTGAGTGCTTCTTTTAAAGCACTATGTTTTCTCCTAGATCAACTCTGCTCTGACACATCTGTTTTGACCTGCTTGTCCCTTGTTGGCACTCTTCTGGCAACCTGATGTTTCTTTCTGCTTCTTTTGAGCTCTCAACCGTACCTGTGATGGGCTCCTGTAAAAGACACCTTTTATCATAGCTGGGTCCTTCACTGCTACTCTGACTGAGTGCTTCTTGAGTGGTACTATGCTTTTTCCTTGACAAATGTAGTGCTGGTGCATTCATATCTGCCTGCTTATCCCTAGTTGGCACTCTTCCAGCTACCTGAAATCTCTTTGATGCTTGTCTGGAGCTTTTGGCCCTGCTTGTAACAGGCTCTTGAGGAAGCTGCCAGCTTTTAGCCATGGCACCCTTGTTCTTCTGCCTTTGATAGTTTCTGCTATTCTTAAGATACTTTCTTAGCATACCAATGCTGGCTCAAAATCTATTTGCCTGTTTGAATCCAGGATAATGCTCACAGAACAAGTCAAGTGCATTCTGCTTGGCCTTGAGTTCCTGATGGTTCCATGATATGCAAGCCTTCAGGTCATGGCATGCTAGACTACTGATGGCCTCTCAAATATTAGCCCACTCTTCACTATTGCACTTAATGGCTTCACCAATCTTCAATATCTTTGGATTTTTAGGCTTTGGTATAAACACCACATTGTCTCCCTTCCATGCTGTGATAGGTTTTTTTGTGGGCTTTATCTTTGGGCACTGTTGTTGTGCTTCAAAGGCTCTATGGTATTCCTCTGCTGTTACATTGAAAAATGGCTCAATTCTTGGCTGTGACATTGAGCTACTTGAGTTCCTTCTATGCAGCAAAGATACTACTTTCTCTACCTGGGATACTGATTGCTCTACATGTATTATCTGCTCATCCTGTTTCTGGACTATTTCCTGATTCCTCTGGGCCATTACATCTATCCTATCAGCTACTGCACCTAATTGCCTCATTAATGCTTTGGTATGAGCTGACAACATACTTGCTAATATGGGTGGTGGTGATGTTATGACAGCATATATACAGAAGTGAGTCAAACCATAGGGGAAATTGTGTTACATATACATGTGTATGTGGTGCCACAACTTTATTTATAATGCTTACTATGGTGGGTCATCATTGAATCTTACATTCATGTAGGTGCAATGTCTCAAATACAAGACTGTCTTCAGTTCACATGAGTATTGACCAAAAGGGATATAATAGCGTGATTTTGTTGAAGGTCAAGCTGTTTGCCCATGGACAAGACTACTTTGACTCAATGCTGTAAGAGAAGAGAAAAAACACCATATGGCTATTGTGTCAAGCCTCTCAGCCATGAAGCATGCAGACAGCATAGGAAGTATTGCAAGGATCATGGCCAGTGTTTTGCCACACAAGTAATACTTGACCATTCATTGGTCACTACTGTACCAACATTATCTTGTAGGCCAGTTGATACTTCTATATAGGCACCTGGCTATCTATGTCACCTTGCACAAACTGAGTCAGGTGAGTTTATGCCACCTTTAGGCTCACCTCAGCCATCTGAATATGGCATGCAGAGTGATAGCTCTGATGAAGAAGGTTCACTGATGGATTTTGAGCCTATCTCCCCTAACAACAGTACCATGTATGAGCCTAGTCAAATCCCTATATGCAGCAAGACAACACCCAATGAAACAGATGCCAAGGATACTTTGTGGAGCCAAGTGAGCCCAGTAGTCCATCTACTGGTGAATGATGTAACATTGTGGCTAGAGAAGTGGCATGTTTCCACTAATATCAGTAATGGGGGCTTTGAGGATTTATTACTACCTCTTGCCAAAATCATACCGGCATGCAACTTACTATGTACATGGTACAAGTGGACAACTGTCATGCAGCTGGCATCATATGATCCAGACACTGTACTGATTCCCGCATGTGTTAACAGTTGCATGGCATTCACATCCAAAAATGCTACCATTGCAATTTGTCCACATTGTCAGGAATCCACCACTATCAAGGGAAAACATTGTTCACACTCCAGATATATTCCAGTTATACCCTGTCTGAGGAAGCTGATACATTCCAACAAATATTGCAAAGCTATACAGTATTGTGCTGAGTATCAATCAAGCGCAAACATATCCAATATATATGATGGCAAACATTACAAACAGCTAAGAAGCAAGGGCTACTTTGATGGTATGTATGACCATGCATTTGCCTTAGCACTTGATGAATTCTAATTAAACAAGTACTCTACCTGCAAATCCTGCTGGCCACTAATTCTCATTAATCAGAATTTGCTGCCCATTGTATGGTATCACAGCAATAATTTGATGGTAGTCTCACTGGTATCTGGGCCTAAATCACCATCCAACCTGGATACCTACCTGTATCCATAACTGGATGAATTTTGTATGCTTTCCAGCAGGATAACTGTAAATGGCTGTCATGTAAAAGTGCATATTTTTATCTGCATTGAAAATACCCAGTCATCAGCAAGATAGCAGGCTTTCTGGGCACAATGGACAGTATTGCTGTCAAATGTGTGAGATCCAGGGGATTTGCTCCATAACTCACTCACATTATTATTACCCAAACACCAGCACTGAGAACATCATCTTTCCACAGAGAGAACATACAGTAGTCAGCATGCAATTGCAGCAAAGTTGGCAAGCTATAAGCCATTGGCCAGAATATGGAATCAATCTGAAACCACCAATACTTGAGATAGAGGGTATCTGTTGGAGCAAAAGCTTTCCACTGGGAGCTATGCATTTGCTTTTCAATAATATCCCTCTACTGATGGCCAAGTTGTACATAGGGCATTTCAAGCTAAATAAGCCCTTCAAGATACCAGAGAAATATGAAAGAATTGGCAAGATATTACAGAGTATCTGCTACCCTAAGTACCTCTCATGGGCTCCAATTAATATTCATATGCATATGTGGTAATACAATTGCAAAGACTGGATGAACTGGATGTGTATTTATTCAAGTGGCGTTCTGAAGCCATTCCTACAAAGAGTACATTGGAAGCATTTGGAGTCATATGTGGATATTGTAGGAGTATTTATCCAGAAGCAGATCACCAATGCCAAACTGATGCATCTACAGCTGTTGTGTGAGGAGTTTATGATGGGATTCAAGTGGCCATACTACAAGCATAAAGCTGAATGCGTAGATCTCTGCCTCTACTGTATCCATTCTCTACTCCATCTTGCACAGTGTGTGGAGATTATTAGGCCTTGCTTCACCTTTTGGGAGTTTCCTATGGAGTGGATGTGTGGGGAGATAGGAAGACAAGTCAAGTTGCAGATACTACCATATCCCAATCTGATCAAGAATATTACCTTCAAGTCCATCATCAATGTGAGGAGTTGGCACATAGAGGACAGCCAGGAAGAGTTGGAAAATACTGAGGACAAATGTGCACATGGAGACACCTATGCCTATGGCATTAAGAGGCTAAGCAGCCGCAATGCATGGGCAATCAGTTTAGTAATGCAAAGTTAGGTTGGGTGCAACAAGCAACTAATTTTTATCAGGAAAACTCTGCCAAGGTATGCCAGATTTCTCATGGTCACAAGCCAACTTCTGCACTATTCAATATGGAATTCACACAAACAAAGCCAGAGCGCACCTATAAGGGGGACTAGAATCCAGCAGGGAGAAGGACTATATTGGCTAAATACCAAGAAGTTCTTTGCAGATATTCAGGAGGTATCCATGGCAGAAGTGGCAACAACCAAGCATGTGTTTGCAAGATGTATATGTTACCAGCAGTACAAGGTACATGGCAACTTTGCAAGTATCACACTAAAAAGCCATAAAGTTGAGGTAATAGAAGTATATTAATTGTGGCAGGTGTACACATTTTTAGGGGTTAGTAAGCAGGAGGCCATAGTTTTTTTATACAAACTATATGTGGAATGCCCAAGGTAGTAGTGGGTAAGCAAATAAAGAGGGGTGATTCTACAGCAGAATATCTGAATTGCACAAGGGGAGGTAGAAAAAGGAAATACAATTTGGCAAATTGGTAGAGTAGCATTATACAGAACTAGCTTTAGGCTGCCAAACTACCATAATAATGCCATCAGTGTCTTGCTTTGAGGCTGTTGATATACTGTCAAGTTTTTTGATATATAAGGCAATTGGAACTCCTGGCCAGTTAGGTTCATTTAAAGTAGTTGTAGAGTGCATCAAGACTGCAACAATGCCATGCAATTATTGTCACAGCACCAATCTAACCCTGTCAAGGTTTATAACTTTATTTGGCAGTAAAATCAGCAAAACACAGTTGTGATCCTGTCATAAGATTGTCAAGGGGGTCACTAATTCCAAGCTGCCAGTATTATGATGGTGTCCAAACATGATCCTGACAACTGATCAGGATTGGACCCACCCATGGGATCAAATATTTTTTCACAGGGTGTGCCAAAGCATTGTTATTGCTTCATTTAACCTACTTTTATTGGCTTCCAGATATGATGGAATATAAGTCAGCTTGTTTAGATTCTGATCTATGATACCCAAAACAATATGGGCATCAGTTTGATTAGTGATCCTATATCCAGAATTGTCAAAGCTGAGACTGAGTCCTTCTGCTGTTGCCTTTCTTGCAGAAATTAGGTTCTTGGCTATTTCTGGTGCAAAAAGTACTTCTTTGAAGGTAAGTGTGTGGCTTCCTTCATTGCTTCTAAGGTTTACCTGGATGGTTCCTTCTCCAACTGCATCAAGTGTTCTATTGTCATCCATGAAAACCTTCTTAACTGCAATTTCTTGCTATTAGTTAAAAGTTCTTTTTGGTGTGTGAGGATTTGAGATGCTCCAGAGTCAATATTCCACATCTGAGGATCTTGCCTGCAGTCATATTTTGTGCAGATATGAATAGTCTATTTTTAGTTGTTGCAGTGATTACTTATTCAGGCTTCTTCTGCTGATTATCTCACTTTTTAAAGCATTGGTCAGATGTGTGTTCTTTCCTTTTGCCATAGTTGCAAAACAGGGTGCTATTGCCTCTAAAGTGACCCAGATACCTTTTTTATGGGTTGCCATTGCTTGTTAAGGCATTTTGTTCTTCCTTTTTATTGGTGCGTGATTTTCTTAGTTCTTCAGTAACAATAGTTCCATATATGTTGTTTAAGGTCAAATCTTCAGCTCAGGACTCTAAGGCTTATACAAGGCCCTGAGACTTGTCTGTCAGGCTATTCAAGAGGGTAACTTTCACATCTTCTTCTGTGGTTTGTAAGCCCACTGATTCCATCTTATCAATCAACAGGGTTAATCTGTTGATTGGATTTTCATTTCTTCTCCTAGCAACATCTTTGTTGTATAGAGTTTTTGTCCAAGATGCATTTTCTTTGCAGCCAACCATAACTGGTAGGTGTCTTCTAATGCTTTTCAGGTATTCTTTGATGTTTTGCTCTTGAGCATTGAATTAACAATTTGTCTTTGATGTTAGAGTAAATGCAGTGAAAGGCACTGTGTGCTTTCTATTGGTGCTTTAAAACTTAGTCTCCCATGCTTTTAGTAGGGATTGCTCTCCCATAAGAATATCCCAAAGGCCTCTTTCCTGCAGCAGCATTGTCATCCTCATCTTTCAAACTTAGTAGTTAGATCTGTCCAACTTTTCAGCCAAAGGAGAGATTCCAGTATTAGCAGTTGTGGACATTGTAAAGAGTACGGCCTGGTGCTCATAGCCTGTTTTAAGATTCTTGGACATATTAGAAGTGATTAGGAGAACAAATAGATTATGGGCTTTTCATTTAATGATTTACTGAATGTCAAAGTAGTATTTATACTTGTACATGGTCTTGGCACAGCAAACACATAGAGTCTGCTCACAAAGGTCACAAGTACTTGTGTGCAAAGTTTGGAGCTGTTTGGACAACTTTAAGAGCTTTCATGTTATGGGTACCTGATGTTTTGGTGAAAACATTCTAGGTAAATCCCAACAAGGAATTTGGTCAGCATTGTCTAAGATTTGTAGGTAATGATCCTGTTGTAAGAGTCTTGGAGATATTGGAAGTGATTTGGAGAACAAGTAGATTATGTGGTTTTCACTTAATGAATTATTGAATGTAAAAGTAGTATTTATACTTTTACATGATCTTGGCATAACAAACACGTAGAATAGGTTAAGGAAGGCTTCAAGAACATGTGTACAAAGTTTGGGGCTGTTTGGACAACTTTGAGAATTTTCATGTTGTGGGTACCTGGTATTTTGGTGAAAATATACTAAGTAAATCCCAACAAGGAATTTGGTCAGTATTCTCTAGGATTTGAAGGTAAAGATCTAAGTGACTAAGTTAGGTGAATATTTAGGTGGAAATTCCGAATTTTACAACAGATCCAAGTGACTAAGTTAGGGGAATATTTAGGTGAAATTATGAATTTTTACAACAATAACAAACCTATGTGATATTATGAATTGTTTTTGCTTATACCAAATGATAACTTGACATCCCTATTACCATACACTTAAGAGTTATCTTCATTAAATCTTTGGTGTGTACCCCTTACAGCACATTTGACACTTCCACATATGACATCCTTGGTGTTGTTGGTAAATCTATAATCTCCTTTACTCCTAGATGCAATAGGTAGACCTTATTCCCAGAAAACATTTTCAAGCTTGTTGAAGAACTTTCCAGCCCACTTTTTAATCCAGTTGCATGAATGAACCAATGTTGTTCTGTGTGACAACTTGTGGAACTTCTTGAGTAGATGAGTCCTATTGTTGGGGGTACTAGCAAGTCATACTGTCTTCACTTAATGATCCATCAGATTTAAGAGTGATATGTATACTTTGGGAGTGTCTTGATGAGCAATTCACCTATAAGCCTATAAGCACTTAGCAAAGTCTCAGTGTTGTGTGGCATCATATACCAGGATCTAAGTGTTAAAGTTTAGATACAGACGCAAGTTATTCAACACTTGGTACTAGCAGACCTCAGCTTGAAGTCTGTATTTTATAAATCTATGGATATCTAAGAAATGCCCAACAGGAATCCACATTCACTTTGTTATCCACTCAATTTAGGTGCTGCAATAATGGAGGCATCACTGCACACCAGATCACTCTCTCTAAACTTGAGAGCAGTAACAAATAAAGCACCAATGATATTGTAACCTGTATGGATTATGAGATAGTAAGCAGATATATTTCATATCTTCCACATGGATATAGTATGTGATGTGACACAGAAAGTCATATGCACCAGTATTCCTGTAAGGATACAATTTTCAAAGACATGGTAGAAAACAGGAAACATGCTATACTGTTTTTATCCTGAAATTTCAGTTCATTAATAATGTGGTTCCTCTGATCTGGAGACCAAAAGCGTGCATTTAGAATGCTGCCAGGTATGAGCATATTCTCATTTAAATTTTGCTAAAACGTAAGTCTTCATTTGATAGTGTGTTTGGTAAAAATAGCGACGATTTATTCAGAAGTGCTCAAAAGGATCTGGAGGGCTAAAGGATGTATCTTATTCACTGTTGGTATATTGAGCAACAGTAAGGCATTTGCATTCCCGCAACTTTGTAAATGTTATCATAAGAATATCTCAAGGAAAGGTGTTTTGTACTTCCTACGTCCAAGGTGGCAATGAGCCTAGTTTCCAACTCCAAAATCCAGTCGGTGAGGTGTGAGATTAGATTTTTATTCAGCTACACTCCCTTGATACGCAGTATTTGACTGGTTGATCCAGAGATTGCTTGAGGTATCACCGCCAAAAACATCATGTGGGCCTTGATGAGGCTGGAAGGTGTGCCGCATAGTAGTTAGAATGCTTGGAAAGTTCTGCTAGCTGTGCCATCGTCGGCATGACTTCTTGCTGATTCTGTAAAATACCAAAATCAGTCAAACATCACGAGGACATTAGAGGGTGTGTATCTTACAAGTTCAAGGATGTACAGCTTATATGATAAAGCGTAAGTGGCTTCATCAGAGTCATGAGCGTTGAGCTCAATGAATTGCTCCACGAAATTCATCTCGGAATGTAAGCAAGGCCAGGCCGTATTTGACTCTTCAATGTCTGGACTCAGCTCTTCAAAACCAATCAATCTCCAGTAAAAGTAGCAAAAACGAAGATGATACCAAAGTGTCTCGTGCTCTGGGTAGCGGGTCAGCAGCTCTTTTGTGTACCGGAACTCGGCAAGCCACAAATCAAGCAGTGGCCTCTGCTCATCCAGACTGGCGTTGAGAAGGGATACATTCGAAGACACTGAATTGGATTTCTCCATAATGTTGATTCTAGAGACTCTTCCTATCGATGACAGAACCCCCAATTGTTGGCAGATACGTAGGAGAACCTGTTCTCGATGATGAAAACCTGAATGATCAGAGATGTGAGAGTTGTTCCAATAGGTGACTCGTTCCAACTCCTCAAGCAGTGCTTGTTGATTGTCGATATACTTAAGGATCCATTGCCGATGAACCCAAGCATTGTAATTTTTGGGATAGAGCTCTCCTACACGACTGCAGATTTCGATCTCCTTGATCACTGACGGCATGCATGACGTCTTGGCTGCTATCAGCTCAATGACCCATTTCCTAATCCAACAAATATATGAGCCCGGCAGGCCAGCGCAAAGTCTCAGCAGGATTTACCGATGATGCCAGGTGGTATAGCTTTTGTTATGCTGTGGGAAAGTGAACAACAATTCTATGAACGGCAGCTCGTTGGCGGGATCCAATTGTCCCTGCTGAACCAGTTGCTTACTTAGAAGTGACCAGAGGTTAGTGAAAGTTAGTGCTGAGTTTAATTCCGCCTAGGCTGGACTAGAAATACCGTAGATTCCAGGCAGAGTAGCATTCAGGATTAATGATTATTAGGCTTTTCATACAACAGTCCAATCTTGTGAGTGCCTCTATGTTGAGAGGTTAGCTTCTTCAATGACAAAGGTAACCTCGCTTGACATCGGAGTTCAGTGCAGATTGATAGCTACCTTTGTCGGATCCTGAACCAGCACTTCTCAAGGAACAAAACTTCCCCCAGGCGCACTTATATATCGTAGTGACGTATTGAAGAGGAATTCCTAGGCGGTTTTCGAGTAGAACAAAAGGAGCATGCTCAGAACCATCTAGATTACCCGCCACTGGGAGAAGACCCAGTTCTTCTCTTATGTCGTTGTTAAATGGGAACCATGAACTTCAAAAGTGCTCCACTTACAATTCTTCACTTCTATAAAGTATCTTTGTGAGCTTCTCGTACAAAACCTCCGGCGTATACTCCATCTTGAACAAGCTTAGGGAACTACACTACACCGCCTATTGGTAATGAGATGATCATGCAACAAGATTAAATCAAAACCATTGGCATACCTAACTGACCCTAAAAATAATCCCTGGATTTTGGGAAGGCGGGAAACTACATGTTGATTGGGTATCTGCTCCAGTCATCAAGCACCAGCAGGTTGACGCAAACTTTCTTCTGTAATCTACGTGGTGAGCTCCAAGAAGAATAAACCTAGGTGGATTGGATAGTTTGCAACTGCAGCGCCGACAATCTATTGCACATCAGCCTTGTAGGTGGCTTTGCTCTAGTCGAGAATGCTCGATGCTGAAGCCAAAATCTCAAACAAGAATATCCTGAGGCTATATTGTGAAGTGCGACTACTTTCCTCGGTCAGCACTAATATGAGTAATGTTTACTGAGGAAAGATTGCAATGACCAGGCACCAGAATCTGTGTAAAGCTCAGAAAACTCCATCCGTTCTCGGTAGACTGGGGTCATTTGCATACCTGATATTGAAGGACTGAGTAACTATATTCGTTCTAGGAGAGGTGGATAGCCTAATCCAAAGGTCTTTTGGAATTCTCGCAAATACATCCCTATTACTCCCTGCGTCTTCCACCTTACCAAAGATTCGATGCTTTATGGCATGCAGAAAACCCTAAAGCTCTTTAGCTTGTTGGTTTTCAAGTATGGCCGTAAATTGAAATATTTGGGGCCTGAACATGCGTGAATTTGGGACACACAAGTCTACTGGGAGTTATTTTCCTTTTGTTTGAATGCGTTTATATTAAGATGTGACACTATACAGAAGCGTATGCTCGGGGTAAGAGAAAGCGATTCGTAACCATTGTGCATCATAGGACCACGCATTTGCGGCAGCCTCAAGGTTGGATTTATAAATGCAAGCTTCAACTCCCAAAGAGTCTGCACAGGTTTCTGTGGATCGTGATGGTGGAAAGGAAATTTCTCAGTTTAATGAAGTTGCATCAGCTGAGAACACCAAAGCTTGCAAATCACTTGCGTTGTTCTCTTGCCTATGATTCCGTGTTTGGTAAAGGCAGCATGTCTTACCCGGCCTTAGCCATAAAGTATCTTCGGTATACATCTCACGCAAAGAGCCTTGAATGGCTGCAGATAGTTACTGGATATAACTCGTAAGGATTCCTATTTGATCCGTGGGATGGCCAACAGAAACGTCCACTTCTCGTCCAACAGCGAAGTCTCGAATTAGGCTCAAGATAATGTTACTACTTATCGACTGGTAATACTCGGAGGAATACTCCCCTGACAGGAACTCCCACTAGTCACGACTCTAATGGTCATGCCGAGATTTCCGCATTAGCATTCGCACATTTAGCTGTGGGCCAGTTGTGAGCGTGTCCTACCTAGTCTGTGTCGCTTGTGAGCTGCAAAAATAGGATAAAACGGGCCAAACCGGCGAGTTGGGCCTGGTTTGAGAGTGAGGCATCAACATATGAGGTGTGAATGCGAGCACCTCGAGTTCAGTTTAGCCCTATTCTTTGCCATTCATTTGCATTTGTCCCCTTTGGCCTTCATGGAAGGTAGCGGTTGAGCATCATGTGTAACTTGCCAAATACTAGCGAGGTATATAGGGGTGACAGCACCGTGGTGCTATGACTAAGCAAAGACGCCGGATTCAATCGATCTTAGTTTCTCGGCAGGACATAGATTGGGTTTAATTAAACGGAATTTCACCGACACCTGACTTGCACAACCACTACTCATGCACGCCGTATTCATGAAGTTTGATAATCAGTGGCTGACCAAGTCCAGATCAGGGACAATGGGAAGTTAATGATTTACACTCCATGGTGATATGAATCAATCTAATTAATTAAGTGGCCTTTCAAATTTGGTCATGTTCAGTGAGGATCCATGTTTAAGGGGGAAGGCCACTTACCGGATTGTTGGATTCGATCTTTGCCTAGGAACCATGTGAGCAGCCAACAGGCATACGTCCTGGTGTTATCCAAGAGATAAATGGTTGCTAGCACTGGTTTCCTGTGAGAGGAAATGGTGGCTTGGAATGGGCCAACATCAAAAGAGGGAAAACCCGACTCAAACCTGGTAAGCTGTTGGGCCTACTGTGCTTGGGAGTTGATTACCTAAGCCACCATAGCTGAACAGTTGGCACTGCCCAAGGTAGAGCTTCGATCACACCAATCAACTCCATTTGAGTGGATATGCTGTGCATAAAACTCCTTCCGAGCAGAATAAAAAATAATAATCAAGTCGATAAGGAAAAGAATTGTCGCAGCAATGGTATCCAGCTTTGATCCCAACACTACCGTAGGATCACCAAGAATCATTGGTAAAATGCTCTCTCCTTTCTGTCCAATGTAAATATCATCAGCGGGATCTCGTGGGATGTGCTCATCGAGTCAATCTATGGTACCAAACGACTGTAAAAGGAAGAGCAAGTAGGAATTGGATATGTAATGGTGCGCCGAGGATGCTGAGTGCAGCAAAGAATCCTGGGATTGATGTGGATCTTATTGAATGTTGCGTGAGCCAATCTAGGATTCTTCCATTTCTGGAACCTGTGCCCTCAGTGGGATTTCCTTTTCAATTTCATCGAGTTCTTCGCTTCGCTGATGATTTTCACCAATCATAGAGCATTCATTGCCTTGATGATACCAGATGCCTATAGTAGGCACTTGTATTACCGTAATTAACATATGTTAAATTGTCCTCTTTCATGATCACCATGCGAGTGGTCAGGTTGCTTTCAGTTAGCCATTATTGATCCGGAGATGAGACTAATGCCAGTAAGAAAACCAGTGAGGATAGCTGATTGGTATTATCTTGCTGCGTTTCATCCGGGGAAAAGGTATCTTGGCTTAATTGCATTCACCAAATTTGGACCAGACGTATATAAAGTCACCAAATTCTCACTTGAAATCTTGGATTCCATCTATTTCACTTAGTTTCCCTAAGCTTGCCTTGTGCCCAAAAGCCTTACCACTGGAATACAGACACCATTGAATATGCCTGGTACTTGCTGATTCGTTATTAGCTTTCTGCGTTGAAATCGGGCGATCTAACCCATCTCTGTTTCTTGCTCTTTTCCTATAGCCCAAACCCGCCGATCATCTGTCGATCTTGATGTTTCAATGCATCATACTGCTGACATGTCCAGACCCCCACCACCCAAACTTCGAAAGACTCAGAGCCTGTGCCTTTCGAATCAAGAGTTTGTTTTCAGTAATTCTTGTAAGCGCACTGTAGTGGACGCCAGCCCCCAACTCAACTCAATTCCAAACCACAGTAGCAAAGAAGACTGCCTCAAACGAATCACCTCGCAAACTGTACGTATGAATTCTCCCCGTCGATTCTAGACTGCAATGGCGATGGATTTGCTAACCCGACGTTGTCTCAGCTTTCCGAGGTGCTGGCTGGGAAATTCCGTAGCAGATATGACAAGCTGGAGATTGTTGATTGCCGATTCCCATACGAATACGAAGGAGGCCATATCGAAGGAGCAGTGAATTTGAATACCAAAGAGGAGCTGGAGAAGTACTTCTTCGTCAACATTTCGACTGGTACTCGTACAGTAGTGATATTTCATTGTGAATTCTCCGCCCATCGGGGGCCTCGAATGTAGGTCACCACACCATGTGCATGTGAAGGATGGCATACTAACGCCACACGGAAACAGGGCTCTCCATTTGCGTAGCAAGGACCGTGAATTGAATTCCGAGAACTACCCAAGCCTTTACTTTCCCGAAATCTACATCGTCGAAGGGGGCTACCGGAAGTTCTATGAGGAATATGGGCACTTCTGCGTACCTCAGGATTACATCGAAATGAGCGACGCAAAATTCACTCACGAGTGCGAAGTATTGATGAACCGTTTTTCCAGTAGCTTCTCTACACGTCGTAACAAGCCCAAGTCGATGACGTGGTCGCACAATCCATACTACCCAAGGTCTACGCCATTGTTAGTCTCGAGAAAAATCCACACCCTCCCTAGAAGAGTAGAAATGCAAAGAGGAAACCTACTGAGCAGGCTTCGGTCCAAGTGTTAGAATTTGGGCAACTCCCCCCCACTGACCATGCTATTGAGGCCGGAAGCAAGAACACCCTCCCTCAAAAAACTACCTAGCTGAATACCAATAATCGACTCCTCATCTACTAATCAACCCAATGCCACGTAACATAAACACCCGCCATCTATGGTATAGAAGTTCGTTGAATGCAGCAACGAAGGATCAAGCCGACCTATTATCCTCGCCAACACCCAGTCCAAACCACACCTGTTCACAGACGAACGATCAACTAATCAGCGAGGCGTATTTTCTCCGGATTCCTCTGCACGCCATAAAACCTTAGACGATTTCATGAATCACCCTCGGTATTTCTTGAGATCTCGCCACCCATGTCCATCCATTCAGCCGATTCCTCCCACCTGCCTCGATTTCCGATAATTGAATGAAGGGCAGATGGGTTTGTAGATTAGCGTGAGAGGTCTTGTATATAAAAATAAATGGATCCCATCGGACCCGAGAGGTATCACCATTTATCCGCTTGGTTGAGGGATCTGATTACCTCATACCAAACCAAAGCGCTGAAGTGACAAGGCCGGTGCAAATGCTTAGTAATCGTTGCCTGGTGGTTGTGGGAAGGCTACTACAGAGAAGGGGAAAGAACAACCAGTTGGCCTACCGGATAGTGCTGAATACTGTTGCTGATCCGCATTGCTTGTTGGCCCCAGAATGGCTAACCACGCAGTTTATCTATTTGAAGTGTTGCATTTCGGAGTTCTCAGCGTTTCATCTCAAGCAGGTTGCGAGTATCAAACCGGCTCTCACCCATCCTGATCATCGGCAAGATCCAGCTGAAAATCCCAAACCAAGGGGCCTCTGTTGATCCTTCCATATTCCAACAAGACGTTAGCCGTTGCGGCCCCCACTCTCGTGTTTCACACATGCCGCAGTGAATCGGCCACTCTTCCAAATCCACATGGCTGATGCATACCTAAGCTAGGGCCTCTACGACAAAGTGGAATGAATTTGGCAGGTTTATTTATGAGTATACTATGGACAGTCGACGATTCCACAAGTGGCAAAAGGGTTGAGAAAAAAGACGATGAATCACGGGAGGGAAGCTTATTCAGACTTAGTCTTGGGGCCCTTGGTCTTGGCAGTACCACGGAGCTTCTTGAGACGGTTCTTGCGCTCCTTGCGTTGTTTACGCGAGGTGATGCCATGCTCACCAAGTCCGTGGCGGACAAGGCGGTACTTGGGCTCGAATTTCTTGGCCGAATCCAGAGAATCGTAGATCAAGGCGAATCCGGTGGATTTGCCTCCACCAAAGACGGTACGGAAGCCGAAGCAGAAGACGTTCTCTTTGTCAGATTTGTACATTTTGGCAAGCTTCTCGCGGAGCTCATCCTTGCTGATGTTAGCCTTGCCGGGGTGCAAGATGTCAACGACGAATTGCTTGCGTTGCAAGAGTCGGTTGGTCAAAAATTTACGAGTGCGGATAGTTACAGTTGCGTCAGCCTGTGTATAGAGACGTGGTCAGCAAATGTGGGATAGATTACATGCATCCATCAAAGATCAGGAGGGAATCCAGCGATCTAATCCAATTGGACGAGACTAAAATCCTATACTGACCATCTTATTATGTACGTGGATCACCAACTGACTCAACAACCGGGAAAAGAGAAAGATGGATTGTGTACGATCGGAACTACTTATTCCAACCCTCTGGCACAAATCCCAAAAAAAAAGATCAATGATCGAGTACAAAAAGTTGGGATCAATGATTGGCTCTACGGGGGGTGGAAGTGAAATCTTTGGCTTTATGCTGTATGATTAAGAAAATTTCTGTGTATTTTATTCAACCAGGCCTTGGCGGCAGAAGGATCTTGAACAAGGTGTTGCAATGTATATTCAAAATAGCAGGCTCCCTATTGGAAGGCTTTGGTACGGGGTCCTCATCTAATTGAGTGTTATATAGTCTCACAAGCTTCTCGAGCCAGAAGCGCCAGAGTGTCTTCGTAGCAACGCGGTGAATGGTCCATAAACATGGATTTGGAGAATGTGATTTCCGAAAAGCGTTCTTCCACATTTTCGCATAAATGCATGGTTACTCTAGTGGCTGGGACGGCTGGTCGTGACCCCTGTTCGCTCAGGGTGGACTTGGTATCCAACAAATATAGTGCTCCCGGAGGATAGAGTTTTTCGGATGCCATATCTGCTCGCATGGTTTTGATTAGACTCCAGAACCAATCTCTGTCGGGGTCCCCAGCGAGCGGGTCCAGGGTCAAAGCTTGCTGCTTTGCGGCTAGGTCCTGTGGCTGGTTGTTTTCCGCATTGCCTTGCTCCTTCGATCTGTATCCAGAATTGATTGCGAGGACACTGGAGATTACCAAATCTGCGATGTGACTTTCTTCGTACAAGGACATTGCTATGTTTTTGAAGTCTTTCAATAACCCTAGACTTAGACAGGGGACAAGGTCATATCGATTGACAACACTGGTGATCAGTCCTGAACACTCCTTCGATAGGTTTAGTGAAACGACGCAAGGCACCCCATACGCGAAGCAATGGATTGGACGACCAATCGGTAATCCGGATTCTTCAGACGTTGCGAAGCGTTTTGTCTTGGTCGTAGGGCATATAGAGGTTTTGACAGACCACAGGATGGATAATAGAGCAGCTACACCACCTCCTAGTGAATGTCCACACAAAACAAGTCCATATCCAGGGTGATCTAGCAAAGCTTGACGAATGGTTTGATAGACTTCACTCCTGGAGGACGCTAAGATCCTGGCGCTTTGTAGCATGCCGGCATGGGCCAAATAGGATTTGCCCCAGACATGCAATTCAGCATAATCGCACGTCAAGTCAGTCAGAATATCGGACAAGCCAAGTGTACCACGACAGGTCAAAACTATTGCCTGGGCCGAGTGGTCAACCGCAACATAATGAACCAGGCTGTGCAGGCGGTGTGAGCTCAGAGATGAAATATTAGTGAAGGATGAAAGAAGGATGGATTCCAGAGGAAGTGAGGTATGTCTTGCAAATGAGTAATGGTTAGGATGGTGACGGGAGTCTTGGTGGAGAATGTCATCCAACACCCCAATACCAAGAATCTTCATGAAGTTCTTCCCGTAAGATGCAGAGGCGTACCGAATGAATCTGGATACGTTCATTAACAACGTGCGCTGTGGAAAGTTCTGAACCACGTAGTTTTTACTCCTGGTGTTGGTCCTGGACGCTGGTGACCCGCAGCTACACATTGAGCCATTAGATCTATGACCAGTTGATAGTGAGTCGGCGGAAGTAGATCTTGGATTTGGTGGAGGGGTTAAGGCTAGGCGGTTGGTGTTCTTATCTACTTCGACTCTCCCGGTCTCTTCCAAGGTGGTATGCTGGGTAACGTGGCGGCCAATGGTCAGGAAAATTCTGAACAAACTATCCTTGCATCTTGGGATTCCTAAGGGATTGGTAATATCCCAGTGGCTTTTATTCTGCCTTATCAACTTGCTGGTGCCGGGTACGGTAGCATGTACGTTTGACGCCTCAGAGTTTGCTCGATCGATTTCTATGCTCTGATTCGTTGTGATGGAGGCTTGTAGATTGTGGTCATCGGAGGTCACATGACCTTCTGGCTTGAATTCATCAGCCTCATATTTCCAGGAGAAATCAGTGACTGTTGCTACGTGTGAGTCCAAGTCTGATGTGGTTGCTCTGAATGCTGATGGCCTGGGGCACTGACGGTTAGAGCATCCATGTGTCAGCAGGTTTGTAAGTGGTTGTCCATCTGTATCAACTGTATTTTCATACATCAATGCCAATTTGACAGTCCCTATGGATCTCATGTGGGTAACATTTTGGAGACAGGCGAAAGCAATCATGGCTTTTGTTATTGCTCGCAGCACCACCACATTCCCTAATTTAGCCAAATGGAACTCATCGTCTTCATAGACTTCCCTACGAACCAAGGAGATGATACTAGCCAGCGCTCGTGAGGTATCCGTGGAGCCGAACAAGCCATCGATAATTCTAACGGATTCCTCAGCAGCCTAAAATCACCGTGTTATTACTAACCCAAGAAGGCATACGAAAGAAAGAAGGCTTACGCAAATTCCAGTCTTGACAGTCTTTGAAGTCAAATGGAGGCCTGTGTGGATAAACAGTTCAGCCAAACTGAAGGTGTTATTTATGAGATAGATCCCCAGGTTGGTGTAGTTATCTAGGGTTTGATAATAGGCTTGACTTCATGGGCTGTGAGTAGAAGCAATTAGGGAGTTGAGTCGAGTGGATCGTACCTAATAGAGTCTCGGATCTCATATTCATTGTACATTCTGGAGGAGTGATGGATCCTTGCAGCTGAAATGGCCGAGATGAGCATTCGCTTACTCAGGTCCATGGATGTTGCTGTGCCGTATTTCAAGGATTCCAAAAACGCCTCGGCTATGATGGAGGCCAGTCTCAAAGAGATTCTAGTCGCAGTTGATACGGAAGTTACGATGGAAGCAAGTTTTGGATTGAGTAGGGTGACTGGAGTAAGAGAGTTATAGTACGCAGAGGGGAACTGAGTAGCCACAACTTGTTCGGACATGATGGATTGCATCTCAGGTTATACACTCAAAGAAATGGGTCCCCGTAAAGGTATCGAAATCGAAGGCGACCAAAGCTCGCTCAAAGGCCAAAGTGGGAATTAACGAAGATGAGTCAAACTGGCTAAAGGGTCACCTAGGTTTATTTGCAGCGGAGGATGCTTGAAGAGGGCTCCTTATATGGGAATTTCTGTGGAGCAGCTGCGAATATACCCCTTATCAAAATTTAGAAGTGAGATCTGTGTCAATCAGCATGCACAAAAGCAAGTAAAAACTGGCATGATCACTAATAACTTTAACATTTCGGTTCACAATAGGGAATCGCTTAATTATACGTCGGGTGGTTTTGCGAGCAGATTCCATCTTCCAAATGATGAGCGAACACGGAATCCTAAGACCTACGATGAGTGTTACTACCACATTGGCGAACCATTGTCAACATGGAACGTTATCCATCAAGTGAATCCTACTGGACGGCGAGTCACGTGAGCCGACCAAGCTTAATGAATAAATACCAAAATACGCGGTGGCCATGGAAACATTGACGAATGTCTGACTCCTGTTCAAGACTCGCAGGGATTCTCTTGGTGGATGACAGCAAGCGCACGACCAGATTCACAAACCGGACGCCCCATTTCCAGTCCTGCAGATCCGCTTGGCCGATTGCGGCGTCGATGGGCACTTACGTACCGTGGCAACCTTGACGGAATTGCCAGATAGCGCTTTCTGGGCTCTGAAAAGACCGTAGGATCTTGCGTGAAATCCTAGCCCCTATTTGTTGAGGATTTCATACACAGCTATCGTCATGAAGATAGCGTTAATTGGTGATCCATGACTGCATAAGTTGTATGTGTAAGATAGGAAGCGCCTGGCTATGTGTCGGTTGATTGTGTCCCAGTGCTTTTTAGACTTATATAGGTGAATTAACGGCCCCTTGTCCATGGAGACAGATGCCAGCTGATTGGGAAAGTTAGGAAGAGCATTGATGTGTGTTGGTCGTTAGGTGAACCGCGGTAGGCCAAAATGTCTTGGCAACGATGCTGTGATCTAGGTATCCACAGCCTGTATTCACGCAGGTTCCCTGGAATAGAATAGTGCGAGTTCTTATCTTCCAATTCTGAATGTTGTGCTCTTAGGATTCCAGCTCAGTGGGTGATCCATGTTGTTTACAGCAATTATTGATCAAATAGAACGAGTAGCTGCTGCCAGGGGTAACACATCACTTCTAACAAATCTTATTCCAAGATAGTGATCCGCCCTTCACGTGGAAATGAACCCCTCTAGATCATGATGTCTGTCATTGATTCGTCAGTATTCTGTTGGATGGTGATATGCTTTTGTGAGAATCATCCCAATGTATCGCATGAAGCAGGCTCTGGATTTTGCTAAGGGTTGCATGTCTGAGACAAACTGTTCATACACTCGTCCTACACATTTCATCATAATGGTCGTAAGTTTCCGCATCCCAGTTTGGAAGCATGGCTAACTTCCTCAGCTCTCTGGGGAGCGTGTAATACGTCACTGTTCCGAGACTCAATACATATCTGGGGGCCTATCATTAACCATTTTATATGCTGTTTCAATGGGGACTTTGATGCAGAACAGATTGAACACTTTGAGGTACTGGAGGGATAAGTGCTCTGATTCATACTCACTTGCAAGATCAGCAAGTATTATCATCAAATAGATTACTGCCCCTGCATTACGGTCTTTGTTGCATTGCATTTATGCCGAGATAAAACGGGCCAAATTCTATCTGTAACGGTCTCTCCTTGTACTGGAAGCCTCCGTCTACCGAGTTCTGCTATCTCGTAGCTTTTTAACACCAATGAAGCCCCTGGAGCTTAGATAGTAATATGTCATCAGCTGCTTCACACTCTGTACGGAGAGTATCTGTCCGCTATTCATTAGTATATTGGGTCCCAGGTAGTTGTGTGTGAAACTTCGGACATTCCTGACACTTATCTATCAGTGGACTTGGAGATGATTTGACTATAATTGAAGGGAAGTAAGATGTTCACTATTGGATTTATTGGCATCAACATTGATGAGCATTCCTAATGCTCAGCACAAATGCTGTGATGTTCAAACATTGGAAATATCATGAGAACTTCATATTTTGATAAAAGGTAATCAATACTGATTTCAGCAAGGAATATGCTCAAGCAGTGGTTGATTTCATAACCTAGTGCCTAAGTTTTTCATTCTAGCTATATCTAGATGTTTCCATGTGGCAATTCTCTAAGACCTTCAAATAGTATTGATATTAAATCTATATCTAACAGACTTCTGGGTGAAGAATACCAGGTATACATATTGCCTAAACTCATTTCAGCTTACTCAGAACATCATCAAAATACCGCAATTGCCATTGCTGATTTGGCTATTAATGGAAATATATATTAGGACTAGTTGTGCATGATTTAGTGATCTTTAAAGAAGCTGAGAGAGCAGGTGATTATCCAGTGATCACTTGTTTGTAGTTCAATATACCAGTGGTATTTATATATTAGTATAGTGTTATCATATTAAACACTTGATAAAGGACATGCATTGTTAGACTGTGCCAGGGTGTGAATAGCAATCTGTGGTTGCTAAGATTGATAGGGTATGTCATTTTATATTGCAATATTGGATAGTACTTTATTCCATCTATACCTTAAAGTCACTTTGACATTATTGCTATAGATTGCTCTATGAGACTTAAGCAACCAAAAGAAAGAACAAGACTTTCTATCCCTTAACAATGAAGCCCTGATAATTAGTCCAGTCCAGAATATTTGGGATGTGGAGCACGCAATGGACAGTGAATGCTCCATATTACAGCTCACAGAGGTGATATTAGGATATATTACAATGACTGGCAGATGAGGTGCTAGACCTTGCAGTGCCAGGCAAAGACCAGGACATGTGGGAACCAGTGAATCAACAATTGCATAAAGTCATAGGGTTGCTGCCAAAGTCATGGAAAAAGGGTGTTTTGGCAGATATACTTATTGAGTGGTGGATTTTGATGGAGTTGTTTGTTGAGTGCAAGGTTGGGCTTAATGTTAGTGTGCAGTAAAGGGACTTGCATAGGCCAGCACAACTGTCAATTTAGTTATAACTGATGATTGAATGGAAATAAACCAGCTTTTATGCATGATAAGAAAGAACTTTGTTTGAGTCAGGAAGTAAGGAGTGTGAGAAAGAAGCAATAGCAAATCAATGTACATATATGTAGGAGGCAATCAAGTGTCTGGGATCACGAAGTGAGAGAATTGGCAGAGAACCAATCAAAAGTCACATATATATTGTTGTGATCAAAACTTTGACCACGTTTTTGCAAAATTTGAGGTGCAGTTCCTTTAACTGTCTTTGCTTGGTGTCCTCATGGCATCAATACCACTTAGTAACAGGATTTAAACTTGCAACAGCTTTTTTTAAAATAATTATCACAATTATTTCTCATAGGGTGACAAAATCCATCCCCAGCTCACAAGTGTGGTCTGGACTATAAAAACCAATGTTGGATCAGCTTGAGCTCTTGCTAAAAGCATTCAGTATGGCCCAGGTGCTTATGATGAGCCTTCAAACAGATATTTGGGCATTACTCACTAATCTAACAGAATTGAAAACCTTAGACAGTTGACAGAAGTGGAAAATCATGGGTAGGAAGCTGTGGCAGGAGCTCTGCATCAAGATGACAGTAGATGTATATGAGAATAGGCTGGGAGTGAGGGGATTTGAAGAGGAGGCTGTGCTTAAACAACTCCATGTGCAATATGCACAGTGTGTACCAAATGTGTCTGTTTGTGCCTCAACTTTCAGAACTAAGGTTATTCTAAGCAAGTTTTAGCCTTCAATGACCAATATAGAGCTTGCTATACTGGTAGAGCTAAGTGGCTTTTGAGAGCAATATTCCCAGTACTCATTAAGGCAACAGTTCCACAGTGTCAGAAGAGGCTAAGTGAGTACTATGAAGAATCAGATGGTGAGCTTCAAGAGGAAGACTACAGGCAGTGAGCAACTGCACTAAGATTGTGCCAGCATGCTTCAATGGACTCTTGACCAAGCACCACAACACCAGCATGCCAGTGCACTTCAGTCCAATCAATGCCAACATTCTTCACAAGAACACCACACACCAGGTCAATGTGCACAGTTCAGAGTAAAACTACCCAAACTTGCCAAACTGCTCTATTATATACAAGTCTACCAGAGCAGCTAAGTTGCATGCCCACATAGTATCACATAGGACTCAGCCAAGGGCCATGCCAACATGTTATGTTATACCTGTGTATACAGTGGCACCTGACCTTCAGCAAATTATCTCTAGTGAGCTGACTGATGAAGACCCATTGGAAGTACCTCCACCTCAGGTGTCTTTAGCAAGTAAGAGAATGCATATGTGCATGGCACTACAGGCTGGTTCTGTAGCATCATTTGGTGCAATTCTGAGTGGCCAAGCCACAGCACTGCACTCATCAACCAGCAGGCAAAACACTGACTACAAGTATACAAGTAGCTAAGATTATAGTCAACAAGGGAGTAGTTTAGGTGTACAAAGTAAGTCACTACCAAATGCTTGAGTGGTAGTCCCTGTGAAAAATAAATTAGGAGAAGATGATGCAAATGCTTTGAATTGCTGTCAATTTTCATAACCTAAGAAACATACACTTTTTTTGCAATCCCAATTGAGCAATTGCAAACCAATGATTGCAAAATCTTTGATATCAGTGATATCAAGATTGTTTAACACTTGAGACAGAACCCCAATGTATAGTTGTAAAAATCTGTAATTCAACCTAAATTTTCACCTGACTTGGTCACTTAGAGTATTACCTACAAATCTTAGAGAATACTGACCAAATTCCTTGTTGAAAATAGCTTGGAAAATTGATACCAAAACATCCTGTACCCAGGATATGAGAATTCTCAAAGTTGTTCCAATAGCCCTAAGCTTTGCACACATGTTTGTGGAATCTTTCTTAGCATATTACACTAGTTTGTTATGCCAAGACCTTGTAAAGTATAAGTACTACTTTTACATTTGAAAAATTTTCAAGAGAAAACCACATAATCTATTTGTTCTCCCAATCACTTCTAATATCTTCAAGACTTTTACCACATTTTATGATCCCCAAGCTGTCAATTGCTGCAATGCCTACCACTAATATAACTGGAATTTTTTCCTCTACCAAAAAGTTGGATGGAACTAGTTACCCAGTGTCAAAGGTGAAAATAAAGATGCTGCAACAGGAGAGAGGCCTTTGGGATATTTTTATGGGAGAAGAAGGCCCTCTTAAAGTGTAAGAGACAAAGCCCTAAATAACAAGAAAAAAGAACAAAGTGCCATTAACTTCATTGACCTTAATGTTAAAGTCAAATTGCTAATTCAATGTTCAAGAGCAAAATAAGCAAAGAATGCCTGGAAGGCATTAGAGAAACATAACATTCATTTTTAGCTGCTAAGAAAGTGTATTTCCAACAAAAATTCTTTACTACAAAGATGCTGACAGGAGAAGAAATAAAATTTAATTAGCAGAATTACCATGTTGTTTGATGAGATGAAATCTATTAGCATCCGACAGATATTGCAAAGCTATACAATGCCTCACTCAGTATCAATCAGCGCAAACATATCCAATATACTTGATTGCAAACATTACAAACAGCTAAGAAGCAAGGGCTACATTGAAGGTATGTATGACCATGCCATTGCCCTAGCACTTGATGGATTCTCTTTAAGCAAGTACTCTACCAGCAAATCCTGCTGGCCGCTGTTTCTCATCAATCTGAATCTGCCACCCATCTTACAGTATCAGAGCAATAATCTGATGGTAGTCTCACTGGTATCTGGGCCTAAATCACCATCCAACCTGGATAGCTACCTGTATCCATTGCTGGATGAATTGTGTATGCTTTCCAGCAGGATAACAGTAAATGGCTGTCATGTAAAAGCACATATTATTATCTGCATTGGAGATACCCAGCCATCAGCAAGATAGCAGGTTTTCCAGGCACAATGGACAGTATTGCTGTCAAATATGTGAGATCCAGGGGATTTACTCCATAACTCACACACATTATTATTGCCCAAACATCAGCACTAAGAGCATCATCTTTCCACAGTGAGAACATACAGAAGTCAGCATGCAATAGCAGCAAAGTTGGCAAGCTATAAGCCATCAGCTGGAATATGGACTCAATTGGAAACCGGAGATACTTAAGATAGAGGGTATCTGCTGGAGTAAAAGCTTTCTACTGGGAGCAATGCATTTGCTTCTCAGCAATATTTCTATATTGATGACCAAGTTGTACATGGGGCACTTCAAGCTAAATGAGCCCTTCAAGATACCAGAGAAATATGAAAGCATTGGCAAGATATTACAGAGTATCCACTACCCTAAGTACTTCTCATTGGCTCCAATTAATATTCATATGCATATGCAACAATACAAATGCAAAGACTGGATGAACTGGATGTGTATTTATTCAAGTGGCATTCTGACACCATTCCTACCAAGAGTACATTGGAAGCATTAGGAGTCATATGTGGACATTGCTAGAATGTCTATCCAGAAGTGGATCACCAATGCCAACTTGATGCATCTACAGCTGTTGTGCATGGAGTTTGTGATGGGATGTGAGTGGCTATACTACAAACATAAAGCTGACTGTGTAGATCTCTGCCACTACTGTATCTATTCTCTGCTCCATCTTGCATGGTGTGTGGAGAATATTAAGCCTTGCTTCACCTTTTGGGAGTTTCCTATGGAGCAGATGTGTGGGGAGATTGGGAGACAAGACAAGTTGCAGGTACTACCATATTCCAATCTCTTCAAGAATATTACCTTCAAGTCCATCATGGATATGATGAGTTGGCACATGGAGGACAGCCAGGAGGAGTTGAAAAATACTGAGGACAAATGTGCTCATGGAGATATCTATGCCTATGGTATCAAGAAGCTAAGCAGCCACAATGTGCAGGTAATCAGTTAAGTAACGCCAAGTTAGGTTGGGTGCAACAAGCAACTGATTTTTATTAGGAAAACTCTACCAAGGTATGCTGGATTTCTCCTGGTCACAAGCCAACTTCTATACCTTTCAATAGGGAATTCACACACACAAAAGCCAGAACACATCTATAAGGGGGACAAAAATCCAGCAGGGAAAAGGAATATGTTGGCTATACCAAGAAGTTCTTTGCGGATATTTAGGAGGTATTCATGGCAGAAGTTACAATAGCCAAACATATGCTTGCAAGATGTATATGTTGCCAGCAGTATACAGTATATGGCAACTTTGCAAGTATCACACTTAAAAGCCATGAAGTTGAGGTGATAAAAGTATGTCAATTGCAGCAGGTGTGTGCATTTATAGAGCTTAGTAAGCAGGAGGCCATAATTCTTTTGATTTGAACTATATGTGGAATACCCAAGATAGTAGTGGGTAAGCAAATAAAGAGGGGTGATTCTAAAGTGGAATATATAGCTTGCACAAGGGGAGGTAGAAAAAGAAAATACCATTTGGTAAATTGGTATGGTAGCATTATATAGAACCAGCTGTTGGCCATCATACTGCCAATGTAATGCCATCAGAGTCTTACTGTAGGCCATCAAAATACCGTCAGGTTTCTTGCCATATAAGGCAATTAGATGTCCTGGCTGGTTGGATCCACTTCAGATAGTTGTGGAGCGCTAAAAGACTGCAACAATACCATGTAATTATTGTCACAGCACCAATTAAATCTTGTCAAGATTTATCCCTCTATTTGATTGTAAAATTAGCAAAGCACCATCATGTTCCCATCATAAGATTGTTAAGAGGGTTGCTAATTCTAAGCTGCTGGTATTATGATGGTCTCTAAACAGGATCCTGATGGCTGATCTGGATTGGATCCACCTGTAGGACCAAATTACTTTTCATAGGGAATCCACATATGTTTTGAACCAAAAAATACTACCACAGGTGGATCCAATTTAGGTCACTCATCAAGATTCTGTTGGGAGACTGCTATAATTCCAGCTGTCTAGAATTAATGACCATCTATACAATCTTATGACAGAATCATAACAGCATTTGGCTAATTTTACAGCCAAATAAAGTCAAAAAACATAACAGTGACTGCACAGTGTTTTACCAAGGGTTGCATGGCATTGCTGCAGTCTTGGTGTGCCCCCAACTATTGGAGTGCATCTAACCTGCCAGTGCATCCAATTGCCATATATGGCAAAAGCTTGATGGTGCATTGACAGCCTCTTTGCAGGCCTCTGATGGTGTTATATTTGCAGTTTGGAAGCCTACAACTAGATCTGTATAATGCTATTGTACCAATTTGACAAATGGTGCTTCCTTTTCTACCTTCCCTTATGCAATTTGTATATTCCACTGTTAAGTCAACCACCTTTATTTGCCTACCCACTACTACAATAGGTATTCCACAGATAGTTTGACTCAAAAAACATCATGGGCTCCTGCTTACTAACCTCTATAAATGCATACACCTGCGGCAATTTGTGGTAAAAATTTGTAATTCCTCCTAATTATTCACCTAACTTAGTCACTTAGATCATTACCATCAAATCCTAGAGAATACTGACCAAATTCCTTGTTGGGATTTAATTGGTATATTTTCACCAAAATACCAGGTACCTAAAACATAAAAATTCTCAAAGTTGTCCAAGCAGCCCCAAAATTTGCATGCATGTTCTTGGGACCTTAGTAGAATTCTTTCCTCTGCTGAGAAGTTGGATGGATCTAACTACCAAGTGTGGAAGGTGAAGATGAAGATGCTGCTACAAGAAAGAGGCCTTTGGGATAGTGTCATGGGAGAAGAATGCCCTCCTAAAGTGGGGTAGAGGAAGCCCTAAAGTACCAGAAGAAAGTACAAAGAGCCTTTAACTGCATTTGCCTTAATGTTAAGGACAAATTGCTAAATCAATGCTCAGGAGCAAAAACCGCAAAGAATGCCTGGAAGGCACTAGAAGAAACCTACCAGTTGTGCACAGCTGCTAAGAGAATGTATCTGAGAAAAATATTCTTTACTACAGAGATGCTGCCAGTAGAAGAAATGAAGTATCTGGTTAACAGAATTACCCTGCTGGTAGATGAAATGGAATCTGTGGGCTTACCAGCTACTGATGAGGATGTGTTAGTTACCATCCTGAATAGCCTGACAGACAAGTTTCAGGGCCTTGTATCATTCCTAGAGTCCAGAACTGAAGATTTGACCTTAAATTATGTATATGGAAGGCTCCTGGATGAAGAATTAAGAAAATCAAGTGCCAGTAAGAAAGAAGAAGAGAATACTTTAATAAGCAATGATAAACAACAAAGGAGGCACCCTAAACCCTACAAAGGCAACAGCAACCTGTTTTGGAAAGGACACACATCAGACCTGCACTTCAAAAAGAAAGATAGTCTGCAGAAAAAGCCTGAACATGGAAATGCTGCAATAACTGATGATAGACTATTCATATCTGCACTAAATATGACCACAAACAAGGATTCTCAGACGCGGTATATTGACTCTGGAGCATCTCAACACTTTACACACCAAAAAGAACTTTTTACCTAATATCAAGAAATTCTCATTAAGAAGGTTTTCATGGGTGACAATAGTACACTTGATTTAGTGGGAGAAGGAACTATCCAAGTAAACCTCAGAAGCAGTGAAGGAAGCCATACACCAACCTTTAAAGAAGTACTCTATGTACCAGAAATAGCCAAGAACCTACTATCTGCAAGTAAGGCCACTGCCAAAGGACTCAGTTTCAGCTTTGACAATTCTGGATGCAAGAGCACTGATCATAATGGTGCCCATAATGCCTCAGGTAACAGAGATCAGAATCTATACAAGTTGACTTATATTCCATCATACTTGGAAGCCAATATAAGTAACTTAAATGAAAAAACACCAATGCGTTGGCACAAGAGGTTTGGGCACATCAATTTTGATTATTTGGGCAAAATGATCAAAAATCAGCTAATTTCTGGAGTAGAAATTGATCCCCCAGCTAATGTAGAGCACAGTCAAGCCTGCATATATGGGAAACAAGCCAGATAACTGGTCAAGAGCTCTGGGTTGATCTAAACTAAGAAAAAATTAGATCTAATTCACTCAGATCTGTGTGGCCCTATGTAAAATTTATCCTTAGGCGGGATGAAGTATTTAATCACCTTTATAAATGATTATACAAGATACACATGGGTCTACTTTATGGAAAAAAGGAAGAAGCTCTGTCTAAGCTCAGGGAGCTCAAAGTCATTGTGGAGAGAGAAACTGGTGAAAAAAATCAAGAAAATACACTCTGACAATGGTGGAGAATATACCTCAAAACTCTTCATCCACTTCTGCTAAATTAATGGGATGAAGCAAGAGACTACTGCACCATACTTCCCACAGCTAAATGCAGTAGCAGAACATGCTAACAGATCAATAATTGATATGGCAAGATCTACAATCCATGATCAAAAATTATCCTATGATTTTTGGGCGGAATCAGTTGCCACTACTGTATATCTTAAAAATAGGAGTTATAACAGAATACTTTATGCTTCTACTCCATTTGAAGCATGGTATGGATACAGACTAAGTGCAGAACATCTAATAATATCTGGATGTTCAGCATATGCCAAGAAACTGCCCGGAAATCAGTCAAAATTTGAGCTAAAAAGTGTAAAATGCACATTTCTGGGCTACTGCAATGAAAGTAAAGCATACAGACTCTACAATACCAAAGCAAAAAAGCTAATCAAGTCCAGGGATGTGTTGCTTGATGAAAATTCAAAATTCTCCCAAAAAATGACATCAGATGATGACAAAAATCTAATCTCAAGTGCACAAGTGGTCAGGATTGAATCAGAGCAAAACAATGAAAGTTTTTTCACTCCAGAGGACTCTACAACCATGGTTCAGCCAGATTCAGTGCCCAGGAATATCCTGGAAGTGATCATTCCAGTATCAAATGCCCAGAGATCCAATCAGACAAGAAAGAGCCCAAATTACTATATTAATGAGGGTACAACTTAGCCTATGCCTATTCAGTCCATATTGATGAGCCCCAGACCGTAAAAGAGGCCCTAAATAGCCCTCAGACAAGGCTTTGAAGATCTGAAATGACCAAGGAATATCAGGCCCTGATGGAAAATCAAACTTGGGACTTGGTCAAATTACCAATCAACTAAAAATCAATGGGATGCAGATGGATCTTCAGGACAAAATACAAGGCTGATGGTACAATTGAAAGATACAAAGCAAGACTTGTGGCCAATGGATACTCTCAAACAAGAGGACTTGACTATACTGAGACCTATGCACCAGTAGCAAAGTTTAATTCCATTAGAATAATATTGGCTATTGCAGTCAAATATAAGTTTTTTTAGTCATCAAATGGATGTAAAACTGCATTTTTGAATGGACAATGGGATGAGGATGTGTATATGGACCAGCCTGATGGGTTTTCTGACCAAGATAACCCTCATTTGGTCTGCAGGCTTAAAAAGTCACTATATGGCCTCAAACAATCACCAAGAGACTGGAATTGCAAGATAGATTCTTATTCAGAATCTTTGAGTTGCAAAAGGAGTAATGCTGACTATAGTATATACTATAAGCCAGACAGAGCAAATCCAGCTCTATTAGCACTATATGTAAGGATCTTATTAAAGCCACCAATAACCTAGCAACATAGGAAGAGACTAAACACAGCCTATCTAAAGAGTTCAAGATGTCAAATCTAGGAGAACTCACTTACTACTTAGGGATTAAGTTCTCCATAGACAGAAGTACCCAGACTATTACCCTAAGCCAATCCAAGTATATTCAAGATATACTAAAGAAGTACTAAATGGAAGATTGTAAACCGGCAGCCACCCTAATAGAGACAAACCTTAACTTGGTCAAAACTCATCCAAATCAAGAGAGCTTAGTGCCATCTGAAAGCCCTGACTTTCCTAATCAATCTATGGCTGGCAGTCTGATACATATCATGCTTGTACATGTCCAGATATCTCATATTCAGTTGGAGTTGTCAGCCAACTTAATCAGAACTATGGATCTGATCATATTGCAGCAGTTAAGAGGATTTTTAGATACCTAAAAGGAGCTGGTGATATCTGCTCAAGATACACTTATAAGGATTCAGAACAGGATCTTGTGGGATACTCTGATGCAGATTTGGGAAAAAATTGGAAGACAGAACATCCACCACAGGATACACCTTTCTTTACTGTAAAGGTGCAATTTCATGGAACTCAAGAAAGCAACCAACCATAGCACTTTCTACCACAGAGGCAGAGTACATGGCAGCCTGTGAGGCTACAAAAGAAGCAATGTGGTTAAGAAAGCTGTTTACAGATTTAGGCCAATGTCAAAAAACACCTATTACTTTATTTAAAGATAATCAAGGATGTATACAATTAGGTAGAAATCCAACTTTTCATGCTAGAACCAAGCACATAGTTATTAGACATCTTTTCATATGTGAAGCTATAGAGAATAACTTAGTTAGCTTAGTTTATTGTCCTACAGATGAAATGATTGCAGACATATTTACCAAACCATGAGCTAGACACAAGTTTGCATATCTTAGGGCAAAATTAGGACTAGTCAGTATGAACATTTAGCTGAGTGGGAGTGTTGTAAAAATTTGTAATTCCACCTAAATATTCACCTAACTTAGTCACTCAGATCATTACCTTCAAATCATGAGAATACTAACCAAATACCTTATTGAGTTTTACTTGGAATATTTTCACCAAAATACCAGGTACCCAGAACATGAAAATTCTCAAAGTTGTCCAAACAGCCCCAAACTTTGCACACATGTTTATGGAACCTTCATTAACCTATTTTATGTGTTTGTTATGCCAACATCATGTAAAGGTATAAATACTACTTTACATTGATTAAATCATTGAGTGAAAATCACATAATCTACTTGTTCTCCCAATCACTTTCAATATCTCCAAGACTCTTACAACACAACTGACATACAACTATCACCTCAGCTTTACAACTCTTTAGTGTGATACTTGCAAAGTTGCCATATACCTTGTATTTCTGGTAAAATACATCTTGGAATCATATGCTTGGTTGCCACCACTTCTGCCACCAGTAACTCCTGAATATCTGCAAAAAACTTCTCAGTATTTAGCCAATATATACCTTCTCCCTTCTGGATTCTAGTCCCCCTTATGGGTGCACTCTGGCTCTTGTTTATGTGAATTCCATACTGAATTGTGTAGAAATGAGTTTGTAACCAGGAGAAACCCAGCATACCTTGGTAGAGTTTTCCTAATAAAGATTAGTTGCTTGTTGAACCCAACCCAACTTTGCCTACTTAACTGATTATGCACACATTGAGGCTGCTTAGCTGCTTAATGATATAGGCATGGGTGTCTCCATGTGCACTTCTGTCCTCAGTATTTTCCAACTCTTCCTGGCTGTCCTCCATTTGCCAGCTCATCCCATCCATCATGGAATTGACGGTAATTTTCTTGATGAGATTGGGATATGGAAGTACCTGCAACTTGACTTATCTCCCAATCTCCCCACACATCTGCTCCATACAAAACTCCCAAAAGGTGATGCAAGGTCCAATTCTCTCAACACATCAAGCAAGATGTAGTAGCAAATAGATACAGCTGCAGAAGAGATCTACATGTTCAACTTTATGCTTGTAATATAGCCACTTAAATCCTGTCACAAACTCCTTCCACAAAGGCTGTAGATGGGTTATGGTGGTGTATAGGTCCCAGGGAGAGATATGTCCAATTCTTCCCAAGTGTTTTGTGTGGGGTGTTCACTGGGTGCAAGAACCTCTGGCAAAAGCTTGCTGGGAGCACTTAGGCTCTGTCTCTACTCTAATATGAGGGGGAAGAAAGCCACAAGCTTGTCAAGGGAAAACTATTGAGCTACAGTACCCAGTTTGGTTGGTGTATTAACAAAAGTATGTGCTGGGCTCAGCATCCTTTGAGATAACAATGTACAAAAGCTTTCAAAGTCAAAACAACTGTAAACTTCACCAGCAGGGACTTGATACGAATGAAGCAGTGGTCAATAGTTACAAAGACAGAAAAGTATCTTTGCCTGAACAAGAACAAATTTGGGAACAAACCAGATATAGTAAAAGATACCAACTCTGATTATTCCTCACAAGTAGTGCCTCCATGGTCAGTGAACTGTCAGCATAGTTGCCTGGTAGTGTCCTGTGGTCAAAGGTTGGAGATCAGGTAACAGCAGGTAGCAATGATCACACTAATCAACAAGTTGGTATATTGATAGAAGGGATTATGATTTATTGTTGAGGGACTGCCTCCCTTATATACCTCTCTCACTGGGCAAGTGATTACTAATAATGGTGTTCCAGAAGGTTCTGGGGATCAGATAGAAACCTGTGTAACATAAGAATACCATATATGGTATGAAAATGGTAGGGATAGTGACATGGTTTGGCCATGTGCTACTGATACTGGTGTGGATACTTGCCTAATATAGAATTACTGACATCAAGAAATAATACATAAAGTGAGGGATGACTTATGCAATCAGGTAAGCTGGTGTGATAGTCAGCTAGCTTATGGGATGGTACTGATAAAGTAAGACAAATGGGATAAAGCTAAAATAAGGGTATTAGAGAAATAGGGAAGTAGAAAATATGGGAATGAGCACATCTGTCAGTGGGTATCATTATGACCCCACTACAGTGTTGTGGTGGTGTACAGGTCCAAGGGAGAGATACATCCAACACTTCTCAAGTGTTTTGTATGTGGGGTGTTCACTGGGTGCAATAACCTCTGGCAAAAGCTTGCTAGGAATACTTGGGTTTGGACTCTGATCTAATGTGATGGGGAATAAAGCCACAAGCTTGTCAAGGGAAAACTATTGAGCTACAATCCCCAACTTGGTTGGCATCTTAACAAAAGTATGTGCTGGGTTCAGCATCCTTTGAGATGACAATGTACTAAAGCTTCCAAAGTCAAAACAACTGTAAACTCCACCAGCAGGGACTTGATAAGAATGCAGCTGTGGTCAATAGTTACAATGACAGAAAGGTATCTTTGCCTGTACAAGAACAAACTTGGGAAAGAATCAGATATAGTAAAAGATACCAACTCTGAGTGTTCCTCACAAGTAGTGTCTCCAAGGTCAGTTGGCTGTCAGCATGGTTTCCTGGGAATGTCCTATGGTCTGGGGTTGGAAGTTTGGGTAGCAGCAGGTAGCAGTGATCACACTAACCAACAAGTTGGTATATTGATAAAAGGGAAGATGATTTATTGTTGAGGGATAGCCTCCCTTATATACTGTTCTTACTGGCTAAGTGATTACCAATCATGGTGTTCCAGAAGGTTCCAGATATCAATAGAAGTCTTAATGACATCAGAATGACCTAAGAATGTTCTAAGTAGGTTCCAGAAGGTTCTAAGAGGCACAGCACATCCAACCAATCAGGGATCAGTGCTCTGAAGCCTGTGTAATATAGGGATACCATATATGGTATGGAAATGGTAGGGATGGTATTACAGGTTGATCATGTGTTGCATGTACTGGTGCACGTACCTGCCTATTATAGAAGCACTTATAGCTAGTAATCTTACATAAAGTGAGGGATAACTTATGCAATAAGGTAAGCAGGTGTGACAGTCAACCAGCTCATGGGATTGTACTGATCAGGTAAGACAAATGGGATAAAACTATAATAAGTGTAGCAGATATATAGGGAAGTAAAAAATATGGGAATGAGCACATTTGTCAGTGGGTGTCACTGTGACCCCACTACAGCGTCAAGTCAGCATTGGTAATCTGCTTCTGGATAAATATTCCAAAAATGTTCACGTATGAATCCCAATGGTTCCAATGTACTCTTGGTAGAAATGGCTTCAGAAGGTCACTCAAATAAATACATATCCAGTTCATCCAGTCCTTGCACTTGTATTGTTGCATATGTGTATGAATGTTGATTGGAGCCCATGAGAAGTACTTAGGGTAGCAGATACCTTGTAATATCTTGCCAATTCTTTCAAATTTTCCAGTATCTCAAAGGGCTCATCTAGCTTGAAATGTCCCATGTGTTGTAAAAACTTGTAAATCCACCTAAAAATTCACCTTACTTAGTCACTTATATCATTAACTTCAAATCTTAGGCAATACTGACCAAGTTCCACTAAGGTCATCTCTAGCAACAATCAAGTACTTCTTTGATCCAGCTGTTGGCATGTGGACAAGGTCAATACCAACCTTTTGCCATAAACAGATTGTGTAAGTAGGATGCAGTGGTTCTTCATAATGCTTAGAGGATCTCTTCTGGCAGGTTGCACATGACTCAACACAGTGTTAGATATGGTAGTACATGTTTTCCCAATAGTACCTCTGGGCTGTGGTGTTGTAGGTGGCTTCTTGTCCTCTATGTCATCCTGGTTCTCCTTGGTGGATACTTGTCATGATACTCAGCTGCTCTTGTGGGGTAGTGACTACTCTTCTTGGCATAAGTCCAGGCTTCACTTGTTTAAAGAGGAGATCATCTTTGAGATAGTAGAGGCGTGCCTTCTTTCTGAGTTTTCTAAACTCCTGAATTTCCATCCAACTAGGTTTCTTGAGTGTCCTTAGATACTCTTCGATCAGACTCCAGGTAGTTCTCTCTTGGTCTTTGATGGCAACCTGTTGGATATCTGCATCAATGATATCATCAAAGTGAGGGTCCAAGTCTTCAAATAATGGTGGTCCCTTCCTGGACAGTGCATCAGCCACAACATTTGTCTTGCCAGGGATATGTCTGACCTCAAAGTCAAGCATTTTCAGCCATGCCATCCATTGGTTTGTGGCATCCTCAGGTAGGTCAGGCTTGTTAATCATTCCTATAAGTGGCTTGGCATCTGTCTCCAGGATGAAATGTGTCATGACTTCAGCTTCCTCAGCATCTTCACAACTCCTAGTATCTCTCTCTTAATCTGTGAGTATCTTTGTTCTCTAGGAGTTAATAGGCAGCTCTCATATCTGCAGGCATAGTGGTTGCAATCTTCATCATCTTGGCCAAGTAGTGCTCCAGCTCCTATAGGGCTTGCATCCACTGTCAAAATAGGTGGGCATTCAGTGTTCTGATAGTCAAGAGGTCTTAGAACTGTTGGAGATACTAAGGCCTCTCTCAGTAATTGCATGGCTTCTTCTTGCTCTTCTCCCCAGATAAATGGGGTATTCTTTCTCTGTAGTTGGTAGATTGATTCTGCTATCTCAAAAAATCTTGGGATCTAGATCCTAAAGAACCCACAAGCTGCCACAAAGCCACAAGCTTGTGTTAGATTTGTGGGGGGTAGGCCAGTTGCGTATCTTTTGTGTCTTGGAGTCTCCAGGTGAATGACCAAAGGTGTTGCATTTTTGTTTAACAATGGATATCTCTGATACACCAAAGCTGCTTTTCTCACCACTGATGGTGAGTCCAGCTTCTTCAATGGCTCCTAATATGGCATCATTGTCTGAGATATGGTCATAGACACACTTTTTTACTCCAGGCATAACTTCAGTGGTGTCCTGGATTTTTGATCCTTTGATGCCTATGTCATCAGCAAAGGCAGCACGTTTCTCAGGTATGAACTGGTACAGCACATTCACCATGCATCTCTGGAACTGAGCCATGGAGTTTGTAGCTCCTTGGCTGAGTCTTGTCACCCTTAACAGTCCAAATGGTGTCTGTAGTGCAAACATATATCTTGATGGCTCATCAAGGGGGATCTGGTCATACCCTGAGTAGAGATTGTATGTTGAGTAGATGGAGTAGCTACTAAAGCTTTCTGCAAAGTCACCAATAGATGGAGGTATAGCAGCATCTCTGATAGTGACAGCATTTGCAGGTTGCATGTCTTCAATGAATTGGAGCTTTCCATTCTTCTTTTTGGTCACAAACCATCTGTTAGCATAAGGTCCATTGCAAGGTTGTAGGATACCAGCTTCTATCTTCTTCTTAAGTAGGTCATGCACATCAGTTGGAGTCCTCTGGGCAGTGGGTAAGGCTTAAATGACCAGGGTGTGTGGGGCACTGTATGAATCTTGATAGGTTTTTCAACCAATGTCATTAAGAGTCCCATCTCCTTGTCATTATATGAGAAGACCTTATTATGCCTCTTCAAGGTTTCTTCAAATAATTGTATCTCCTCTGGTGTTAGGTTTCCATCACCAATGAAGAGTTGCTTAAGTCTCTCAGGTGTAAGTTGTATATCCTCTGGTGTTTCTTCTGGTGGTCTAATGTAATCAGCAGGTCAAGATCCATCAGTCAAAGGTGTAAGTGATGGTCTAATCTTCTGTTCTATTGTCTTGTATTTTGTTCAAACCATAGCTGTCTGCTCCTGTATACCTAACAAGCAGCTCCAAATGTTGGGGTGTATATTGTTAGGCTCCTCATCTTCTTCTATAACAAGATGTGTCTTCTGGCAAGCAGTATGGGTCCTCTTATTGTTGGGTGTTACACCACTGAAGGTTGACTATAGTCCTGGGTTGGATCCTTGTATGGTGTATCATACTGACCCATTGGAATAGTTGGTAGTTGTAGCTGTGGTACTGGTTTCCCATGGTCTACCTACCAGAAGGTCAAAGTTTGCCTTCTGGCAGATGAAGCAGGGATGCAGGACCTTGATTCCTTGGACCTCAATAGGGAACTTGTGCACTACACCATAGCATGGACTTGATCCTGAGCTTGCATCAGTCATGTTCCATTCAATATCCCTATCAACAGGCAGTAGCTCCTTGCTTCTGAGTGACTTCCAGAAGTCTAGCAGCATAACACAAATCTCTGAACCACTGTCAATATGGCAGTCAACAGGGTCATCATATAAATATCCTTTCACTACAGCAGTTGCAACTGAGTAAAAGATCTTATATTCAGTAGTGCCATCATCCTTTTGATGGTCTTCATGGCTTGTCTGAATTTGATGGGTGTCCATATGTTCAATGGCTTGTTGTCATGTTCTAAGCTGCTCATCAAAGGTCTTCCTAATAGATGGAGATACACTCATGATTTCTCCAACCAACAAAGTGAGGTTCTGCTTCAACAGCTTCTCAGTAATCAGTTGAGGGCTTGAGTAGCTTGCTATTGTTGAGGTCATCTGAATGTGAGGAAATGGGTTTTGGGTGTGCAGTATGCCAGGCCTCTTGTCAATGATCACCTCAGGCTCTTCATGTTGTGATCTTGTAAGGATGAGTCTGGCAGATTCTTCAGGGAGGTGACTTTTGGTAGCAAAGGCATCTACTTTGTATTGTCTGTTGTCAGGGCTGCTTGGATTCACTGTATGAGTCCCAATAAGGGCATCAGCAGTAATCTTTCTGGTTACTGAGTCAGATTTCTGGAAAAGGGCTCTCATCCCTCCTCTTTGGAAATTAGTAGGAATCCCTCTTCCTTCCTTGTCAGCAAGCATTCCATCAGCATCGAACTGTACTGCTCCTTCTCTGAGTTGCTGACTAAGCGCTGAGCATTCTTATCTGGCATGTTGAGTAGAGTCACACCAGATGCAGTGTCTGGGCAAAGGTCTTTGGCCTTCAGTAGCTACCTTGCATGGGCAATTAACCTTGAGGGCTAGCTTTTGTAGCTGTTCCGGATGTTGGCTAATTCTGTTGGTAGTGTAGGTCTGATTGTCAGCAACAAAACTCCTTAGCTCCTTGGCTGACTGGTCTGGCAGATTAGACATTAGGAGTCTCTTAAAGGTGGAAGTTTGCTTTGCCTCTAGGAGAACACATTTTATCTTTGCAAAGAAGGATTGCCAGACTTGTCATCCTTGGCTGCATGTAGGTCAACTTTCCTTGCCAAGTCCTGGGGAAGCCCTTCACATGTAGCCCAACTACATACTGTATGTATGCTAGCAAATCAATACAAGCAACACTTACACCTAGTTAAACCAAATACCTAACAAGTTATTGCATTGAAAGCTACTACTTGATAAGTGGCTCTGCCATTATCTCCCATGTCCCTGACTTTGGTGGGAACCCTTCAGCTTCATAACATTGCTTACTAATTGGTTGAAATGTATGTATCTATGCTCCAAAATTCCACTCGGGATAAATGGATAGTCCTCTGACTTCCTCAGATTACTCCTTTGCTTATTATTGGCAGATCTGCTTTGTCTAAAACAAAGTATGTGGGGACTACAAGATTTAGAGTGCCACCCTTGGTAAATTTATTTACCTTGCTAGTGTATCTCATCTGGCTGCAGATTAGCTGTTGTGAGCTCAATTCTTGTTTTCTTAGTGACTCAGCTTTGCTATTGTGAGACTCAAGCTATTCCCAGTTACTGATGTAGACTGCTTAGCACTAGAGTTCTTTTGCATACTTTGCTATAACCTGCAGCAATAGACTATTATCACCTTTTCTATTCCCTGTACCCTTACTTTTGCCAGGTCCTTCACTGCTCCCACAACTCAGTTCTTCTTGTATTGAATACATTTTTTCCTTGATTAATACTACATTGTTGCCATGTTATCTCCCTTCCTGAGTCAAATTGCCACTTGTTGAGCTATACAATATTTCTTGGCTACTTTTTAGCGCTTTCAGCCAAGCTTATGATAGACTATTAAGGATGTCACTGATGTTATGATCATTGCTGCTGTGCTCAAGTTAGAGCAGCTGTTTGTCCAGGAAATCAATATCTGTGTTTAGCTTAACAGTATATTAGAGTTATACATAAAATCAGCAGTATTAGTCATTACATGAATATGCTGATCCTTATAGGACAGAAATAGATATACCAAGTGTAGCCTATAAGGTAATGAAGCAATCAAATGAGTCATTAGCAACAGCCTACAGTATACATTTGAATTAGTCAACACTTAATCCAACATATATATATAAACAGCTATTGATATATTAATAAAAACAGCAGTGAAAAATCCCAGACTTGAAATCATCTGACTCTCAGCTAGTATTGTAATACTGTTCCTATTGTAGTTTACAGGTACTTAGCTAGTATATTTGCTTAGATTATTGATTGCAATGTTTGATATAAGTAGTAGGCAGCTAATTACCAAGTTGGGTGTTAATGTGAGTTAGCCCAGTATCATGTTGGAAAGCAGGTATGCTTTCTTTCCAATACCAAGTTTCTGGGATACTGAGAATTGTCAGTTTTGAGAATCATGGACTTCAGATGCTACAATGCTGATATTCTGCTGGTCTTTTCTTAGCTTTTCTTCTTGTGGAAAAGGATCAAGTATTAGTCAATGTTATACTAGCAAAACTACCTATTCCTCTCAAACTCACAAAGATTACAGCTTGGAGCAAAGTTAGCTTTCAGACACCAATAAGTCACATCTAATATTAAAACTTGTTACATTTGTGCAGCTACCACACCTGTGAGCAATATATATTAATACTCCTGTTGCAAGGCCATCATACAATTCAAATATTATGAATAAGAGGTACTGATGTCAGTAGGACACCATGTAAAATTTCAAATCACAATCAAATAAAAGGGCTTCTGAAAGGTTCTCTGCCACTTCTGTCACTTTCTGATCCCAAGCACTCATTTACCACCTATTTTATGTTCAGAGATTGACTAATGCCTCCTTTTCACACTGCTCCCTTCCTGACTCAACTGTGGTGTTACCTTTTAGGCAAGAAACTGGACTATTGCACTGAATCTTCAGTTGTAGCTAAATTGCCAGCTGTATAGACCTCTATAAGTCCTTATATCCAAAACAAGTATTGAGCCTAACCCTACACTTAGCAAGTGACCCCTGTAAGGACACCATTAAACTAGTGTTTCTGTGCTAACACCCTCTACCCTACACTTGAGCAGGAACCCTGTGTCTTAACACTATTTCTAATCCACTGGTTCCCATACATACTGATCTTTTACAGGTATTACAATCTCTAGCACTTCATCTGCCCGTATATATTAAAATATCCAGATGCCCTTTCTTAACCACTGCTCTTGAAAGGTGCTGCAACCTCTTGGTGTGTAACACGTCTTGATGTTAGAGTAGTATAGGAACAGGGAGTTTAGCAAGTATTACATTCACTAAAACCTGGACTGAGTTTTGTTGAGGCTCCAGCAGCACCTTTTATAAATTTTACCAGATCAATTGCTGGCTAATTGTATCTTATAATGTGGGTTGTGGCTGATGACTCATTTGATTGCATCATCTTCACCCAAATAGATCCTATTTGATATATGTATATCTATCTAATAAGGATAAGTTAATTTTTCTGCTGACAAATACTACCAACTTGATAGATAACATTGATGTACCGCTAGGCTGAGCATAAAACTAATTGATATGACTAAAAACCAATCTATCTTAAATATTCAAGCAGTGGATTATAACTAATAAATACATACTTGAGTGAGGCATTATCAGTTATCACAATAAAGATCAGTTCAAGTTTTAGTGAATACAATACTAGCTAAACTCTCTATTCCTCTACAACTTGTATACCAAGACTTGTAATATAGGTAGCAGCAATGACCAGAAACATCCTTCCTGAAGAAAGAAGAAGCCTCCCTCAAGATGTCCATAAGAATGGAAGAATGCTATGCAACAAATCTTGGCCCAGCAGCAACAGTTACTCCAGATCCTTAGCCAACAGCAACAAGGAATGACTACCATGGCCCAAAGCCAGCAAAGCCATGTCAAGAGCAACTTTAGTGTCAAGGTCAACCAGTACCATGGTAGAGTCAATGAAAACCTGGGAACTTGGCTCTTCCAGATAGAAGAAGCTTTCAAGGCTAAGGGAATTGCTCCAGAAGGCAAGTTATATTATGCAGCCTCTTACCTGGCAGATGCCGCTTTACAGTGGTACCACAACAAGATCAGATCAGCCACCATGATGGGATGCTTTACAATCTCTACCTGAGATGAGTTTGTGTTGGAAACTCAGGATGCCATTGAGCCTACACACCAACAGACACTACTAAGAAGAAAGTTGAAGATACTCAGACAGAAAGGAATGGCCCAAGAGTACATCTATGAATATAGATGTCTACTTGGGCAAATTGAAAGAATGAACCCTCTTGATCAAGTTGAATACTTTATTGATGGGTTGAAAGAAAGACCTTGTAAGGAAGTGAATTATTGAAGACCTCAGACTATTGAAGAAGCCATCAAGATTGCCATTGACAATGACTCAGCTATGTTTGGAGTTGGGAAGCCCACAATGACTAATCAGAGAGGCTACAATCACTATGAAAGAAGACAATCAGAAGCGGTGCCAATGCCAATAGATGCTATGCAGAAGAGTCCTACCTCAGAAGAATGTAAGAAGAAAGGGCTTTTTCTCAATTGCCACCAGCAGGGACATATTGCAAAGTACTGCCCTCAGAGAAGAAATGGACACCAGCCATCAAGAACCTTTAACCATATTGAGACCATGGAGCTAGTAACATGGAGGATGAACTTGAAGAAGACGCAGAACTCAACTTCCATATGATAGAAGAATACTTATCCCAGATGACCTCAAACTCAGGAAAGCTATTATACTTCAATGGAGTAATCAAAGGAGTACCTGCCAAAATCAAGATTGACTCAGGAGCATTGCAGGAGTACATTCCAAGAGTACTTAGACAAGTTTATCATAATCTACCTGGATGATATACTGATTTACAGCAGGACAGAAGAGGTCTTGAAGAAGCTAAGAGAGAACAAGCTTTATGGCAAGTAACCCAAGTGTGAATTCTTCAAGCAACATGTTGAATATCTGGGACACATAGTTACTAGCACAGGAGTACCTTAGACCCTAAGAATGTTGAGGTTATCAAGAATCCAAAGCAGCCCCATAGCATATTGGAGCTCAGATCATTCCTTGGAATGGTTTCCAATTATTGGAGATTTGTCAAGTCCTTTGCAAGTATCGCAGCCCCTATAACTGATATCCTCAAGAAAGACAATACTAACAAGTGGGACATAGCTTGTGAGACTGCCTTCCAGATGCTCAAGAATGAACTTGCTAAGCAGCCAAGCTTAAGAATACCTGACTTCAGAAAAGAGTTTACTCTGTGCACAGATGCTTCAGATTATGCAATTGGTGGAGTGTTGAGCCAAGAACACAAGGGTAAGAACTACCCTGATGCCTTTGAATTTAAGAAGCTGAACTCAGCAGAACAAAACTATCCAGTGCATGAGAAGGAGATGCTTGCTATAATACACTGTTTGAAGACATGGAGATGCTGTATTAAAGGAGGCAAATGCACTGTGAAGACTAATTATGCCTCCCTCATGTATATATTTACTCAGAAGGTACTCTCTAGAAGAATGACAAGATGAAGTGAGTACATTCAGCAATTTGACTTGGAGATTGTCTACTGCCCTGGAAAAAACAACACAATTGCTAACATCTTATCAAGATTAGATCAAGTTGCACAATTCAACTTGGTGCATGAATCAGATTGGCCTAGCCTATTACCAAAGTACTTGGAGGACCAAGCCAGTCCTAAAGAGATAGATGAAGATATCAAGAAGATAATCAGGGATGAAGCCAGCTAATTGGTAGTACAGGATGAAACACTCTACCAAATTATTGATGGGAGCCCTATTGCCTATTGCCCTTATGTTTCTTGCCTGGATTTAATACATAAGCTACACAATGGATATGGACATCTCAGAATTGAAGGAACCTATAGCCTTGTGAAAGCCAGAGCATGGTGGCCCAGAATGAAACAAGACACTAGGAAGCTAGTGAAAACATGCCCAAATTGCCAAATCAACCAAGGCCAACCACAGAGAATTGCTGAGCCCTTTCCCTTGGAGCCTGTTAGACCATTTGAAAGATGGGGAATTGACTTTATTGGAAGACTGCCAACTACCAGGAAATGCAACCATTAGATCCTAGTAGCAATTGAACATGTCACCAAATGGCCAGTGACTAAAGCTGTACCTATAACCAGTGAACACAAAGTTGCAAGTTTCATCTACCATGAGATCCTTATGAAGTTTGGATGCCCTGTAGAGATTCTATTCAATAGAGGTGCAAACTTTGTAGCAAAGACATTGGAAGCTTACCTGGAAATGCAGCAGATCAAACACTTGAAAACCTTGGCATGTCACCCCAGGACTAATGGAGTCACTGAACAGTTTAATGGATTATTTGGAAAAATGCTGATCAAGTATGCAAATAGAGTTGTCGGTATACGGGAAGAGTATATAGACCAAGCACTCTTTGCATGCAGAGTCAGAGGGACTGTAACTCCTGCAAAGGACTTAACAAATCTTAATCTGTTATGAGCTGCCACTTGAATGTTTAAGTTAGATCAGTTTTTAGTCAAATTAATTAGTTTTATGTTTAGGTTATTAGTATATTAGTATTATCTATCAAATTAATAGCATTAGTCAGCAAATAAATCAGCAGATCCTTATCAGACAGAAATAGATAAACTAGGTAGGATCTTATATAGTGATGATAATGCAATCAAATGAATCATCAGCCACAGCCTACATTAGGAAATACAATTAGTCAGCAGTTGATCTGGCAAAATGTATATAAGGAGCTGTTGGAATCTCAATAAAGATCAGTTCAAGTGTTAGTGAATACTATACTAGCTAAGCTCCCTAACACTCTACAACTCTTTTACTAAGACTTGTAACACATCAATATGACACCTGTCCAAGGAATGATCAGAGTTCTGATGTACTATGCAGCTGTTTCAGATTCATGATGACTTCAGCATTCTTGGGGTCTAAGGTCACACCTGTACTAATAACTATGTGTCCCAGATACTCAAAGTGTTCCTTCAAGAATTCATACTGTGCTAGCTTACCATATAGCTTGCTCACTCTTACCTTCTGCAAGATCTTTTTAATGTGCACTAAGTAGTCCTCTTCTTTGTTGCTGTATATCAATATGACATCTAGGTAAATTACTACAAACTTGTCTAATGACTGCAGGAAGAAGGTTTGCATTAAGGTGATGAATGTTGCAAGGGCATAGGTGAGACCAAAATTAAATGAGTAAGAACTTGAAATATCCATATCTGGTCCTGAATGTTGTCACAGGGATGTCTTCTGGTTTCATCCTAACCTAGTTGTATCCTGATATGAGGTCAATCTTGTAGAATATAGCGGCTCTGTTGAATTGGTCCATATGCTCATCAGTTTAAGGTATGGAGTACTTATTCTTGATGGTAGCTACATTTAAGGCCCTGTATTCAATGCACATCTAAAGTGTTTCATCATTCTTTTGCACCAAAAGCACTGGTGCTCCCCAAGGTAGCTTGCTGGGTCTGATATATCCTTGCTCCAATTACCGATGTATATCTCTTTTCACCTTTTTCAATTCTAATGGACTCATTCTGAAAGGTGACTTGTCCACTGGATGGCTATCTCCAGTTGATTGATGGAGAACAACAAAATAGCCAGGTCTTTCCAAGTACAAAGTCAAATATACTTTCTATGCTTACAAGATTCAGCTTAATTGAAGTTCATATTAACTAGCGCTGTAGTGGGGTGACAGTGACACCCACTGACAGATGTGCTCATTCCCTTATTTTCTACTTCCCTACATCTCTACTACACTTTTTTAGTTTTATCCCATTTGTCTTACCCAACCAGTACTATCCCATAAGCCGGTTGACTATCACACCTGCTTACCTTATTGCATAAGTTACCCCTTACTTTATGTAAGATTACTAGCTATAAGTGCTTCTATATTAGGCAAGTACCCGCGCCAATACCCACAACACATGATCAACCTGTGTCACCATCCCTAGCATTTCCATACCATATATGGTATCCCCATGTTACACAGGTTTCAGAATACTGATTCCTGATTGGTTGGATGTGCTGTGCCTCTTAGAACCTTCCAGCACCTACTTAGAACATTCTTAGGTCATTCTGATGTCATTAAGATTTCTATTTATAACCGGTACCTTCTGGAACACCATGATTAGTGATCACTTAGCCAGTAAGAAAAGTATATAAGGGAGGCTATCCCTCAACAATAAATCATCATCCCTTTTATCAATATACCAACTTGTTGATTAGTATGATCACTGCTACCTGCTGCTACCTGAACTTCCAACCCTAGACCACTGGACACTCCCAGGAAACCATGCTGACAGCCAACTGACCTTGGAGGCACTACTTGTGAGGAATACTCAGAGTAGGTATCTTTTATTATATTTGATTCTTTCCCAAGTTTGTTCTTGTACAGGCAAAGATACTTTTCTGTCTTTGTAACTATTGACCTCAGCTGCATTCTTATCAAGTCCCTGCTGGTGGAGTTTACAGTTGTTTTGACTTTGGAAGCTTTAGTACATTGTCATCTCAAAGGACGCTGAACCCAGCACATACTTTTGTTAAGATGCCAACTAAGTTGGGGATTGTAGCTCAATAGTTTTCCCTTGACAAGCTTGTGGCTTTATTCCCCTTCACATTAGATTAGAGACAGAACCCAAGTATTCCTAGCAAGCTTTTGCCAGAGGTTATTGCACCCAGTGAACACCCCACACACAAAACACTTGAGAAGTGTTGGAAGTATCTCTTCCTTGGACTTATACACCACCACAGTGCCCATTTCTTCTCTGAGGGCAGTACTTGGAGATATTCCCTTGCCAGCAACAATTAAAGCAAAGTCCTTTCTTCTTGCCTCCTGAGAGTGTGTACCTCTACAAAGCATCTACCCAATGCTAAGTTATTGTGATGTTCTTGTCAAAAGAGCATCACAGACTTAAAGTCCTGTGACTGCAGGTATTGATCCCATCAGGACACTGTGCAAAGACCATAAAAAAATACTTGCACCCCATATTTCACACAATACTTGGGCAAAATTTGGCATCACAACAATACATAGGTGGCTCTGATTGGCTCTCTGCCAATTTTCTCTCTATCATATTGTAGACATTCAGTCACCTCCTACATTTGCGTGCATTTATTGGCTATTGCCTCTTCCTGACTTAACAGTTTCTCTTACTTTTCATGCATGCAGATTGATTTATTTCCATTAAGACTTTACTTTTATCTCAATTGTCAATTTTATTAACCTCTACAAGTCCACATCTCCAACACTAACATTAAGCTCAACCCCACACTCAACAAGTAACTGCATTAAAATCCACCACCCAATATGTATTTCTGCTGTAATGATCTGTTGCCTGACTTTGGTGGGAACCCAACAGCTTTATGCAACTGTTCAATCACTGGTTCCCATTCATCCTGGTCTTTTGCCAGGACTGCAAGATCTAAAACCTCATTTGCCAGTTGTTGCAATAAATCCTTGCAATACTCATGTGTGTTTTCTTAAGCACTGCTCTTGAAGAAGCATTGCAACCACTAGGTGTGCCTATTAATGTCCCAGAATTCCACTGTAGGCATTGTGATAGTATTCTGAGCTCATGACATTGTTGCTTTGTCTGTCAGTGAGATCTCCACTCTGTATACAATTGAGGATATGGTGGCTGTGATAAATAAATTACCTTTCTCTGAAAACTCATCCACCTCACTGGAGTGGTGCTTAACTAGCAGCACTTCCAACTCTTTTAAAAGCAGCTGTTTTCTTGTTAATAATTCTTCTTAGATATGACAGGATTCAGTCAGTTCCAGGCTTACTGCTTTAACTGCAAGAACTGCAGCTTTTTTCTAATACTTTCCAGTCTCTGGCTTGGGAAGACTTTTTTCCCTTTACCTTTTCCTTCATCACTGCCAGGTCTTTCACTACTACTTTGTCTGAGTGCCTCTTGTCTGGTGCTATTTTTCTGCTTGATGAATGCAGCTCTGATGCATCTGTTTTGGCTTGCTTGTCCCTTGCTGGCACTCTGAGGGCAACCTGATACATCTTTCCCGCATGTCTTGAGCTCTCAGCCCATGCTGTGATGGGCTCCTGATGTAGCCACTGGCTTTTGTCACTGCCAGTTACTTCACTGCTACTTTGACTGAGAGCTTCTTGAGTGGAACTATGCTTTTTTCTTGATAAATGTTGTGCTGGTTCATCTGTGCCTGCCTGCTATTTCCTTACAGGCCCACTTTCAGCTACCTGACATCTCTCTCCTGAGATCTCTTTGACGCTTGTTTTGAGCCTTTGGCCCTACTTGTAATGGGCACCTGAGGAAGCTGCCAGATTTTAGTCATTGCACCCATGTTCTTCTGCCTTAGATAGTTTCTGCAATTCTTGAGATACTTTTTGGCATACTAGTTCTTGCCCAAATTTATTTGCCTGTTTGAATCCAGGATAATGCTCATTGAACAAGTCATGCACATACTGCTTGGCCTTGAGTTCCTGATTCCCCTATGGCATGCACAACCCAAGGTGTAGAGATGCTAGACTTCTAGTGGCCTCCCAAATATTGCAGACTCTTCATCATTGCATTTAACAGCTTCACATATCTTCAAAGTGTTTGATTTTATGTGTTGGTAGAAGCACTACATTTCCTCCCTCCCATGCTGTGATATGTTTTTCTGAGTGCTTTATCTTTGGGTACTGTTATTGTGCTTCAAAGACTCTATGTTGTTCCTCTGCAAATACAATGGGAAATGGCTCAATTCTTGGCTGTTACATGGAGCTGCATGAGTTCCTCCTCTACAGCAAAGATACTGCTGTCTCTACTTAGGAAATTGATTGCTATACATGTATTGTCTGCTCATCCTGTCTCTGAACTGCTTTCTGATTTATCTGGGCCATTGTATCCATTCTATCTTCTACTATATGTAAATGCATCACAAATGCTTTGTCAAGAGCTGACAACATTCTTGCCAGTACAGGTGGTTATGATGTTGTGACAGCCACTTGCTTGTCTTAAACTAAAGAAACTGCTTATGCTGCATTCTCATCTGCCTGAGCATAATGGTCAGCTTGCAGCACTGCAGAGATTCCTAATTGTCTACTTTACTGAGAGCATGAGGAGTCCGCATTGTTACCTTTAGTGGGCACACTATCCACAGGGCCTTTTTTGGTTGTAGTATTACTTGTTGCACTGAAAATCAAAGCAAGTTGTTGTCCAACCTTTCTTCTGCTGCTGCCAGTGGTAGGGCTTAGTTGGAAACTAGACAATTATACTTAATTTTTGGCTCCATATATGAGGAAGTGAGTGAAACTAATGGGGAGACAATGTGTCAGAGCCCATATTATATCCTGCATTGGAGATAACCCATCCATCAGCAAGATTGCCAGCCTATCTGGGCACAATAGATGGTATTGCTGCTTAATTTGTGAGATCCAGGGGACTTACTCCTTAACTCACTAGCATTATTATTAGCCAAGCACCAACACTAAGAACACCATCTTTCTGCAGAGAGAACATGCAGTAGTCGGCTTGCAATTGCATCAAAGTTGGCAAGCTATAAGCCATTGACCAAAATATAGAATTGATTGGAACCCAGAGATACTTAAGACAAAGGGTATCTATTGAAGCAAGAGCTTTCAACAGGCAGCAATGCATTTATTTTGCAACACTATCCCTACACTGATGATCAAGTTGTACATGGGGCATTTCAAGCTAAATGAGCGCTTTGGGATATCAGAGAAATTTGAAAGAATTGGCAAGATATTACAGAATTAAGCTACCTTAAGTACTTCTCATGAACTCCAATCAACATCCATTCACATATGCTATAATACAAGTGCAAGGACTTGATGAGCTGGATATGTGTTTATTCAAGTAGCCTTCTGAAGCCACTCCTACCCAGAGTACACTGAAAACATTGGGATTTAAAGGTGGACATTGTAAGAGTAATTATCCAGAAGCAGATCACTAATGCCAACTTGATGCATCTACACCTTTTGTGTAAGGAGTTTACAACATCACCTGGGCTGCTATACTACAAACATAAAGCTGAATTTGTGGATTTCTGACACTACCTGTATCCATTCTCTACTCCATGTTGCTTGGTATGTGTTATGTACCAACATTCAAAACTTAGCCAGTTTTACTCCATTAGAAAATCTAGTACCCTGACTGATTTTCCTTAACCTGAACATAACCAATACCATTTTTGGTTTATTTTATCACTTCTCAGAATTTATCATTAGCTGTCCTATACAATCAATTCTTATGTGTTATTACATTAACAATATATTTGCTAAGCCTGCTCAGATGATTAATCATCTGAGATCTATCCAGGAACTTAGCAGTTGCCATTACATCAGCTCATTAATAATGCAATTATTCTTTATCTTATGCATCTATCAACACCATAACAGGTTTCAATTAGTTTAGTCTATTGAAACATACTGAATCAACTTGATCAAATCAACCTCTTTGCTATTATTTCCACCACTCTCTGACAACTCTAAGATTCTTCACTTAGTTGTCACTGGGGTTCAGTTCAACCATTCAGGTGTTTTTTTACACCTCTCTCTTGAATTTATTAGTTTGTGGAGAGTATTGTGCCTTGCTTTACCTTTTGAAAGTATCCTATGGATCAGATGTGTGTGAGATAAGAAGACAAGTCAAATTTTAGGAACTACCATATCCCTGCCCCATCAAAAATATAAAACTCAAGTCCTTCATGGATGTGATGCATTGGCATATGATGGACAGGCAGGAGGAGTTGAGAATACTGCAGACAGATGAGCACCTGGAGACACCTATGCCCATTGCATTAAGAAGCTAAGCAGCCCCAATGTGTGGGTAATTGGTTAATTGATGAAAAGTTGTGCTGAGTACAGCATGCAAATATTTGTTATTAAGAAGATTCAACCAAAGTATGCTGTGTTTCTCTTGGTCACAAGCCAATTTCTGCACCATTTAGTATGGCATTTACACAAACATAAGTCACATTGCACCTATAAGGGAGACTGGAATCCAGCAGGGAGAAAGAATATATTGCTAAACACAAAAAAGTTGTTTGCAAATATTTTGGAGGTATTCAAGGCAGAACTAGTGCTAACCAAGTGTTTGTTTGCAAGATGTATATGTTAACAGCAATATAAGGTGTATGGCAACTTTGATAGTATCACACTGAAAAGCCATATAGTTGGGGTGATAGAAATGTGTTAATTGCGGCAGGTGTGTGCATTTGTTGAGGTTAGTTAGCAGGAGGCCATAGTTTTTTTATTTGAGCTATATACAGAATACCCAAGGTAGTAGTAGGTAAGCAAACAAAGATAGGCAATTCTAATGTGGAATAAACAAGTTGTACAAGGAGGGTTAGAAAAAGAAAATACCATTTGGTAAATTGATTTGGTAGCATTATACAGAATTAGCCATAGGCCACCATACTACCATGATAATGCCATTGGAGGCTTGCATTGAGGCCATCAAGGCACCATCATGCTTTTGACATACAAGGCAATTGGATGTACTGGCCAGTTAAAGCCACTCATATGGCTGTAGAGCTCATTACAACTGCTATAATGCTATGCAATCCCTGGTAAAACACCATTCAAACATTATCATATTTTTTAACTTTATATGGCAGTAAATATAATCAGATGCCTTTGTGATCTGTTGTAAGATTAGGTAGAGGGTAATTCATTCCATGCTGCTGGCATTATAATGGTCTCCTAACAAGATCCAGATGGCTGATATAGATTGGATCCACCTGCAGGACCAAATTATTTTGCGTTGAGTATAACTTGTGTGGCTAAATATTGACTGTGATTCTTGCAATTCTTCCTATGCTGTCTGCATGCTCCGTGGCTAAGAGGCCTGCTACTATAGGCACATGGTCTTTTTCCTTTTCTCTTACAGTGTTAAATCAAAGTAGTCTTATCCATAGGGCCCAACAGATTGACCCTCAACTACACAACACTATTATATCACTTTTATTGTCAATTCCCAAATGAGTATTAAAGTCTTATATTTGAGACATTGACCCATATGGGAGTAAGATTCAATGATGAGCAGCCGTAGTAAGCATTATGAATAAAGTTGTGGCACCACATACACCTTTATAAGTAACACTATTTCCCCTTTGGTTTGACTCACTTCTATATATGCCGCCAAAAAATAAAGCAAAGTTGTCTGGTTCCCAACCAAGCCCTACCACTGATGGCAACAGAATAACATTTGGACAACAGCTTGCTTTGACATTCAGTGCAACAAGTGGTGCTACATCCAAAAAGGTTGAGTTGATAGTGTGCCCACTGAAGGTAATGATGCAAACTCCTTATATGTAACACTATTTCCCCTTTAGTTTGACCCACTTCCATATATATGCCACCAAGAAATAACACAATGCTATCTGGTTCTCAATCAAGCCCCACTGCTGACAGTGTGCACACTGTAGGTATTAATGTAGACTCCTCAGGCTCTTAGTAAAGTAGGCAAATGAGAATCTCTGAGGAGCCACAAGCTGACCATATTTCTCAGGCATATAAGAATGCCGCATAAGCAGTATCTTTAGTTGAAGACAAGCAAGTGGCTGTCATAACATCATCACCACCCATATTAGCAAGTATGTTGTCAGCTCATACCAAAGCATTAATGAGGTAAATAGGTGCAGTTGCCAATAGGATAGATACAATAGCCCAGAGAAATCAGGGAATAGTCTAAAAGCAGGATGAGTGGATAGTATGTGCAGAGCAATCAATATCCCAGGTAGAGAAAGCAGCATCCTTGCTGCAAAGAAGGAACTCAAGTAGTTCAATGTCACAGCCATGAAATGAGCCATTTCCCAGTGTTACAGCCAAGGAACACTGCACAGTCCTTGAAGCTAAACAATGGTGCCCAAAGATAAAGTGCACAGAGAACCATTGCCGCATGGGAGGGAGAGAACCTAGCGTTTATACTAAAGCTTAAAAATCAAATGACACTGAAGATCTGTAAAGCTGCTGAGTGCAATGATGAAGAGTGGGCTAATATTCAGTAGGCTGTGAGAAGTTTAGCTCAACATCCCTTTGAGGCCAGTGTAGTGGGGTCATAGTGACACTCACTGACAGATGTGTTCATTCCCATATTTTCTACTTCCCTATTTCTCTACTACCCTAATTTTAGTTTTATCCCATTTGTCTTATTTGATCAGTAGTATCACATAAGCCAGCTGACTATCACGCCTGTTTACTGTATTGCATAACTTATCCGTCACTTTATGTAAGATTACTAGCAGTAAATGCTTTTATATTGGGCAAGTAACTGCGCCAGTACCCATAATTCATCACCAATCTCTGTCATTATACCAGCAATTTTTGTATCTTGTATGGTATACCTATGCTGCACAGGCTTCAGAGTATTTATTCCTGATTGGTTGGATCTGTTGTTTCCTCTAAGAATCTTCCAGCACATTCTTACAATATTCTTAGGTCATTATGATGTCATTAAGATTTCCATTGATCTCCAGAACCTTCTGGTGTTATGATACACTGCTTCAATGTTTAAGTTAGATGAGTTTATAGTCAAATCAATTAGTTATACGTTTAGCCTATCTGTATATCAATGTTATATATCATATCAGTAGCGTTAGTCAGCAAATGAATCAGCAGATCTTTATCAGACAGAAATAGATATATTAAGTAGGATGTTAATGGGTGATGATAATGCAATCAAATGTGTCATCAGCCTCAACCTACATTAGGAACTACAATTAGTCAGCAATTGATCTGGCAAGTTGTATATAAGAAGCCGCTGGAAACTCAATAAAAATCAGTTTAAGTTTTAGTGAATACAATACTAACCAAACTCCCTATTCCTCTACAACTCTTATACCAAGACTTGTATCACTGGAACACTGTGATTAGTAATCACTTGGCCAGCAAGAAAAGTACATAAGGCAGGTAATCCCTCAACAACAAATCATCATTCCTTTTATCAATATACCAACTGGTAAATTAGTGTGATCACTTCTACCTGCTGTTACCTGAGCTCTGAGTCCCAGACCACAGAACAATCTCAGGAAACCACACTGATAGCCAACCAACCTTGGAGGCACTACTTGTGAGGAATACTCAGGGTGGGTATCAATGCACACAAACATAGGTGGTGACAAACTGTCCAGAATCAGAAAGAGGGAAAATTGTCAGAGAGCCAATCAAAAGCCACTTATGTATTGTTGTGATGAAACGTTTTGACTAAGTTTTTGTGAAATCTGGGGTGCAATTATTTTTCAACGGTCTCTGGACAGTGTCCTGATGGGTTCAGTACCTCTTAGTCATGGGACTAAAACTTGGTGATGGCCTTTTGACAGGATCATCAAATAATTCTTCCTAGGGAGACACATACTATCAATGCTCAGCTGCTATGAAAATGTACTCTACACAGAAATGCTTGACTATAAAGATGCACCCAGGATTGCAAATAAATAAACCAATTATCATAATCTCTATGAGGAAAATTGTGATGATCCCAACAAAAGGCCATCACAAGATCTAAGTCCCATGACAAAGAGGTATTGATCCCCTCAGGAAACCATGAAATGACAACCAAAAAGTACATGCACCCAGATTTCCCACAAGACTTAGTCACTTTCTGATTCCAGACACTCTAACACCTCCTATATTTGTGTGCATTGATTGGTTATTGCCTCTTTTTCACACTGCTTACTTCCTGACTCAACTATTTCTCTTACTTTACATGCCTACAAATTGATTTATTTCCATTGAAACTTCAGTTGTACCTCAATTGCCATTTGTGTTGACCTATACAAGTCCCTATACCCTACACTAACATTAAGCCCAACCCCACACTCAGCTAGTAACTGCATTAAAATCCACCGCTCAATAAGTGTTTCTGCAGTAACACTCTGGTTCCACAACTTTGGTGGGAACCCAACAGCTTTATGCCACTGTTCATCCACAGGTTCCCAAATGTCCTGGTCTTCAGCTGGCACTGCAAGGTCTAGCACCTCATCTGCCAATTGTTGCAATGAATCCTTGCTATATTCAAGTTTGTTTTCTTGAGCACTGCTCATGATGAGGTGCTGCAACCTTGTGGTGTGCCTATTTATGTTCCAAAACTCCACCAAAGAAATTGTGATAGTCTTTTGAGTTCTTGACATTGTTGCCTTGTCTGTCATAGGGATCTCCAAACTGTCAACAATGGATGATGTGGAAGCTGTGGTACACAAATTGCCTTTTTCTGCCAACTCACCTACCTTGCTGGAGTGTAGCTCAACTACATGTGCTTCCAACTCTTCCCTGCAAAAAATAATTTGGTCCCATAGGTGAATCCAATCCCAGTCAGCCATCAGGATCCTGTTTAGAGACCATCATAATACCAGCAGCTTGGAATTAGTGACCCTCCTAATAATCTTGTGATGGGATCATGATGATGTTTTGCTAATTTTACAACCAGATAGAGGGATAAAACCTGACAAGATTCAATTGATGCTGTGACAATATTTGCATGGTATTATTGCAGTCTTTTAGTGTGCTATAACTGTTTTAAGTGGATCCAATTGACCAGGACATCCAATTGTTGTATATGGTAAGAAACTTGACGGTATTTGATGGCCTCACAGCAAGACCGATGGCATTATATTGGCAGTATGATGGCCTACTGCTGGTTCTGTCTAATGCTACCGTACCAATTTACCAAATGGTATTTCCTTTTCTGCCTCCCCTTGTGCAATTCATATATTTCACTGTAGAACCATCCCTCTTTGTTTGCTACACACTATAGCCTTGGGTATTACACATATAGTTCAAATCAGAAAAAACTATGGCCTCCTGCTTACTAACCTCTACAAATGTGCACACTTGCCACAATTGACATACTTCTATCACCTCAAATTTAAGGCTTTTTAGTGTTATACCTGCAAAGTTGCCATGTACCTTGTACTGTGGGTAACATATACATCTTGCAAACATAGGCTTGGATGTTGCCACTTCTGCCATGAATACCTCCTGAATATCTGCACAGAACTTCTTGGTATTCAGCCAATATATTCCTTCTCCCTGCTGGATTCTGGTCCCCCTTATAGGTGCTCTCTGGCTTTTGTTTGTGTGAGTTCCGTATTGAATGGTGTAGAAGTTGGCTTGTGATCATGAGAAATCCAGCATATCTTGGTAGTGTTTTCCTAATAAAAATTAGTTGCTTGTTGCACCCAACCCAACTTTGCATTATTTAACAAATTACCCATGCATATAGGCTGCTAGCTTCTTAATGCCATAGGCATAGGTGTCTCCATGTGCACATTTGTCCTCTGTATTTTTCAACTCATCACATTCATAATGGACTTGAAGGTAATATTCTTGATGAGATTGGGATATGGTAGTACCTGCAACTTGACTAGTCTTCCTATCTCCCCACACATCTGCTCTATAGAAAACTCCCAAAAGGTGAAGCAAGGCCCAATATTCTCCACATGCTGTGCAAGATCATGTAGTGAATGGATACAGCAGCAGCAGAGATCTATGCATTCAGCTTTATGTTTGTAGTATAGCCGCTCAAATCCTGTTACAACTCCTCACACAACAGCTGTAGATGCTTCAAGTTGGCATCAGTGATCCGCTTCTGATTAAATATTCCTATAATATCCACATATGACTCCTAATGCTTCCGATGTACTCTTGGTAGGAATGGCTTCAGAATGCCACTTGAATAAACACATATCCAGTTCATCCAGTCTTTGCATTTGTATTGCTGCTTATGTATATGAATATTAATTGGAGCCTGTGAGAAGTACTTAGGGAAGTGGATGCTCTGTAATATTTTGCCAATTGCTTCAAATTTCTCTGGTATCTCAAAGGGCTCATATAGCTTGAAATGCCCCATTTACAACTTGGTCATGAGCATAGGAATATTGTTGAAGATCAAATGCATTGCTCCCAGTGGAAAGCCTTTGCTCCACAGATACCCTCTATATCAAGTATCTCTGGTTTCCAGTTGATTCCATATTCCAGCCAATAGCTAATAGCTTACCAACTTTGCCGCAATTGCATGCTGACTTCTCTATGTTCTCTCTGTGGAAAGATGATGTTCTTGTTGAAATAATTAGGAGTCCACCTAATTGTTAATATATTATGAACTAGCACTTAGTGAAATGATATATTTCAGATTATCAACATGAAAATTAGTTCGTAAGATATTTACTAATTATTAGGAATTAGAGAAGTACAGAATTTTAGGAAAATCTGAAACTTGTCCAAATGAGCCAAAACTTGGCACATGTACTCCTGAGACTCCCCTAATAATGACCAAATAGTTGCATTTACGTAGTTCTGCAATAAGTATAAATACTGTGTTGCAACTCAATAAAACATCAAGTGAATATCATGTAAATCTTCTAATTCTCCAATTCACTTCCAATATATCTCTCTAATATTTCAACAGTTCTTAGTGCTGTTGTTTGGGTAATAATAATGTGTGTGAGTTATGGAGTAAATTCTCTGGATCTCACACATTCAACAGCAATACCATCCATTGTGCCCAGAAAAACCTGCTATCTTGCTGATTGTTGAGGTATCTCCAATGCAGACAATAATATCTGCTTTTACATGCTGGCCATTAACTGTTATCCTGCTGGTAAGCATACAAAATTCATCCAGCAATGGATACAGGTAGCTATCCAGGCTGGACAGTAATTTGGGCCCAGATACCTGTGAGACTACTGTCAGATTATTGCTCTGATACTGAGTGCAGTACTGTATAGCTTTGCAATATTTGTTGGACTGCATTAGCTTCCTCAGACGGGGTATGACCGGAATATATCTGGAGTGTAAACAATGTTTTCCCTCAATGGTAGTGGATTCCTGACAATTTGGACCCATTACAGTAGCAGTATTTTTGGATGTGAATGTCATGCAACTGTTAACATATGCTGGAATCAGGACAGTCTCTGGATCATTTTTTGCCAGCTGCATGATGCTTGTCCACTTGTACCATGTACATGGTAAGTTGCATCCTGGTATGATTTTGGCAAGAAGTAATAATAAATTCTCCAAGCCCCCATTACTGACATTAGTGGAAACACGCCACTTCTCTGGCCACAACATACATCATTCACCAGTAGATGGATTACTGGGCTCACTTGGCTCCATAAAGTATCCTTGGCATTTGTTTCAACAGGCGTTGTCTGATTGCATAAAGGGATTTGACCAGGCGCATATGTAGTACTGCTATTAGTGGAGATAGGCTCAAAATCCATTAGTGGACCATCTTTGTCAGAGCTATCACTCTGGATGCAATATTCAGAAAGCTGAGGTGAGCTTAAAGGTGTCACAAACTCACCTGACTCAGCTTGCGCAAGGTGACAAAGATGGCCAGGTACCAATATAGAAATATCAACTGGCTGGCAAGATAATGTTGGTACAGTAGTGACCAATGAATGGTCAAATGTGACTTGGGTGGCAAAACACTGGCCGTGGTCCTTGTAATACTTCCTATGCTGTTGGAGTGCTTCATGGCTGAGAGACTTGCCACACTAGCCACATGGTCTTTTTTCTCTTCACTTATGGTGTTGAGTCAAAGTAGTCTTGTCCATGGGGCAAACAGCTTGACCTTCAACAATGTAATGCAATTATATCACTTTTTGGTCAATGCTCATGTGAACTCAAGACAGTCTTGTATTTGAGACATCATACCTACATGAATGTCAGATTCAATGATGACCCACCATAGTAGACATTTTAAACAAAGTTGTAGCACCACATACACATGTGTATGTAACACTATTTCCCCTTTAGCTTGACTCACTTCCATATATATACCGCCAATATTAAAGCAAAGTTGTCTGGTTCTCAACTAAACCCCACCACTGATGGCAACAGAAGAACGGTTGGACAACAGCTTGCTTTGACAGTCAGTGCACAAGTAGGGCTATGTCCAAAAGTGGCCCTGTAGACAGTGTGCCCATTGAAGGTAATAATGTGGATTCCTCAGGCTCTCAGTCAAGTAGGCAATTGAGAACCTCTGTGGGGCCACATGCTGACTGTTATGCTCAGGCAGATGCAGATGTAACAAACGCAGCTCCCTTAGTTGAAGATCAGCAAGTGGCCAAGATAACATCACCATCACCCATATTAGCAAGTATGTTGTCAGCTCATACCAAAGCATTAATGAAGCAACTATGTGCAGTGACTGATAGGATAGATGCAATGGCCCAGAGAAATCAAGAAATAGTCCTGAAACAGGATGAGTGAATAATATGTGTAGAGCAATCAATACCCTAGGTAGAGAATGCAGTATCTTTGCTGCAAAGAAGGAACTCAAGTAGTTCAATGTCTCAGCCAAGAACTGAGCTATTCCCCAATGTAACAACAGAGGAACACTGTACAGTCTTTGAAGCACAACAACAGTGCCAAAAGATAAAGCCCACAGAAAACCATTGCAGCATGGGAGGGAGAGAACCTAGTGTTCATACCAAAGCCTTAAAAATCAAAGGACATTGAAAATCTGTGAAGCCATTGGGTGCAATAATAAAGAGTGGGCTAATATACAAGAGGCCATCAGAAGTCTTGCACACCATCACCTTAAGGCCGGCATACCATGGGACCATCAGGAACCCAAGGCCAAGCAGAATGCACTTGACTTGTTCCATGAGCCTTATCCTTGATTCAAACAGGCAAACAGATCTTGGGCCAGCATTGGTATGCTAAAAAGGATCTCAAGAAAAGCAGAAACTATCAAAGGCAGAAGAACAAGGGTGCCATGTCCAAAAACCAGCAGCTACCTCAAGAGCCCATTACAAGTAGCACCAAAAGCTCCAGACAAGCATAAAAGAGATGTCAGGGAGCTGGATGAGTGCCATTTAGGGACAAGCAGGCAGACATGGATGCACCAGCACAACATTTATCAAGGAAAAAGCAAAGTACCACTTAAGAAGCACCCAGTCAAGGTAGCAGTGAAGGACCTAGCAGTGATAAAAACCAGCCGCTTTTACAGCAGCCCATCACAACTATGATTGAGAGCTCAAAACAAGCGGAAAAGAATTTTCAGGTTGCCAGAAGAGTGCCAGCAAGGGACAAGCAGGCCAAAAAAAATGCGCCAGAGCTAAATTTATCCAGGAGAAGATGTCGTTCTTTCAAGAAGCACTCAGACAAAGTAGCAGTGAAAGACCTGGTAATGATAAAGGGAAAGGTAAAGGGAAAAATATCTACTCAAGCCCAGGACAGGGAGGTATGCAAGAAAAACTGAAGTTCTTGTCAATTACTGCCACAAGCCAGGAACAGACTGAGTCCCATCATAGCCAAGAAGAATTACCAACAAGAAAACAGCTGTTTTCACAAGAGTGGGAAGTGCAGCCAGTGGAGCTACATTCCAGCAGAGTAGATGAGTTTGCTGAAAAAGGCAATTTGTCTACCGCAGCCTCCACATCCTCTCTTGTTGACAGAGTAGAGAGCCCACAGACAGACAAGGCTACAATTTCAAGAGCTCAGAAGACTATCACAATACCTTTAGTAGCATTTTAGAACATTAATAGGCACACCAAGAGGTTGCAGCACTTCTTCAAGAGCAGTGCTCAAGAAAATGCACTTAAATATTGCAGGGATTTATTTCAAAGACTGGCAGATGAGGTGCTAGACCCTGCAGTGCCAGCTGAAGACCAGGATGTGTGGGAACCAGTGAATGAACAGTGGCATAAAGCCATTGGGTTCCTGCCAAAGTCATGGAACCAGCACATTACAGCAGAAATATTTATTGAGTGGTGGAATTTAATGGAGTTACCTGTTGAGTGTGGGGTTGGGATTAATGTTAGTGTAGGGTATAGGGACTTGTATGGGTCAACATAATTGGCAATTGAGGTACAATGGAATTTTCAACAGAAATAAATCAATTTGTATGCATGAAAAGTAAGAGAAATGGTTGAGTCAGGAAGTAAGCAGTGTGAAAAAGAGGCAATAGCCAATCAATGCACACAAACCTAGGATGCAACAGAGTGTCTGGGATCAGAAAATAAGCAAATTGGCAGCAAACCAATCAAAAGCCACTTATACATTGTAGTGATGAAAGTTTTGACTAAGTTTTTTGTGAGATCTGGGGTGCAATTATTTTTCAAGGGTCTCTGGATGGTGTCTTGATGAGATCAGTACTTTGTAGTCATGGGACTTTAACTTTGTGATGGACTTTTGATGGGATCATCTCAATAATTTTTATAGAATCTTGTGAAAACAGCTGTTTTCTTGTTGGTAATTCTTCTTGGCTATGAAGGGCTTCAGTCTGTTCTAAGCTTGCAGCATCAATTGGCAAGAACTACAGGTTTTTTTGCATGTCTCCTTGTCTCAGGCTTGAGTAGTTAGTTTTCCCTTGACCTGTTCCTTTATCACTGCCAGGTCTTTCACTGCTACTTTGTCTGAGTACTTCTTGTAATGAACTACATTTCCTCCTTGATAATTCTGCTCTGACTCTTTTGTTTTGGCCTACTTGTCCCTTGCTGGCACTTTTCTGGCAACCTGACATTTCATTTATGCTTGCTTCAGGCTCTCAACTGTAGTTTTGATGGGCTCCTGTAAAAGCCACTGGCTTTCATTACTGCCCGGTCCTTCACTGCTACATTGACTGAGTGCTTCTTGAATTTTACTACACCTTTTCCTTGATAATTGTTGTGCTGGTGCATCCATGTATGCCTGCTTGTCCCTAAATGGCACTCTTCCAGCTCCCTGACATCTCTTTTATGCTTGTCTGGAGCTTTTGGTGCTGCTTGTAATGGGCTCTTGAGGAAGCCACTGGTTTTTAGCCATGGCAGCCTTGTTCTTCTGCCTTTGATGGCTTCTGCTATTCTTAAGATACTTTCTTAGCATACTAATGTTGGCCCAAAATCTCCTTGCCCATTTGAATCCAGTATAATGCTTATGGAACAAGTCAAGTGCATTCTGCTTGGCCCTGAGTTCCTAATGGTCCCATGGTATGCTGGCCTTAAGGTGATGGCACGCTAGATCTCTGATGGCCTCTTGAATATTTGCCCACTCTTTATTATTGCACCCAGCAGCTTCACCAATCTTCAATGTCTTTTGACTCTTAGGCTTTGGTATAAACAGCACATTATCTCCCTCCCATGCTGTGATAGTTTTTTCTGTGGGCTTTATCTTTGGGCACTGTTGTGCTTCAAAGACTGTATGGTGTTCATCTGCTGTTACATGGGGGAATGGCTCAATTCTTGGTTGTGCACTGAGCTACTTGAGTTCCTTCTTTGCGGCAAAGATACTGCTTTTGCAATCTGGGATATTGATTGCTCTACATGTTTTATCAGCTCATTGTGTTTCTGGACTATTTCCTGATTTCCCTGGGGCATTGCATCTATCCTATCAGTCACTACACCTAATTGCTTCATTAGTGCTTTGGTATGAGCAGACAACATACTTGCTAATATGGGTGGTGGTGATGTTATTATGGCCACTTGCTGGTCTTCAACTGAGGGTGCTGCATTTGCTACATTCTCATCTGCCTGAGCATAATGGTCAGCTTGTGGCTCTGTAGAGGTTCTCAATTGCCTACTTGACTGAGAGCCTGAGGAGTCTGCATTATTACCTTCAGTGGGCACACTGTCAACTTGGCCTTTTTGGATGTAGCCCCACTTGTTGAACTTAATATCAAAGCATACTGTTGTCCAACTGTTCTTCTGATGCCATCAGTGGTGGGGTTTGGTTGGGAACCAGACAACTTTGCTTTATTTTTTGGCGGCATATATATAGAAGTGAGTCAAACCAAAGGGGAAATAGTGTTACATATACATGTGTATGTGGTGCCACAACTTTATTTATAATGCATTCTATGGCGGCTCATCATTGAGTCTTACATTCATGTAGGTGCAATGTCTCAAATACAATACTGACTTAAGCTCACCTGAGTATAGACCAAAAAGTGATATAATAGTGTTACATTGTTGAAGGTCAAGCTGTTTGCCCCTTGAACAAGACTACTTTGACTCAACACCATAAGAGAAGAGAAAAAAGACCATTTGGCTATTGTAGCAAATCACTCAGCCATGAAGCACTCAGACAGCATAGGTAGTTTAAAAGGTTCATGGCCAGTGTTTGTTATACGAGTCATATTTGGCCATTCATTGGTCACTACTGTACCAACATTATCTTGCTAGCCAGCTGATACTTCTATATTGGCACCTGGCTGTCTTTGTCACCTTGCACAAACTGATTCAGGTGAGTTTGTGACACCTTTGGGCTCACCTCAGCCTTCCGAATATGGCATGCAGAGTGATAGCTCTGACAAAGAAGGTTCACTGATGGATTGTGAGCCTATCTCCTCTAACAACAGTACCATGTATTAGTCTGGTCAAATCCCAATATGCAATGAGACAATACCCATTGAAATAAGTAATGGTGGCTTTGAGGATTTATTACCACTTCTTGCCAAAATCATTCTGGGTTGCAACTTACTATGTACATGGTACAAGTGGACAACCATCATGCAGCTGGCAACAAATGATCCAGAGACTGTCCTGATTCCAGTATGTGTTAACAAATGTATGGCATTCACATCCAAAAATGCTACCATTGCAATGTGTCCAAATTGTCAGGAATCCAGCACCATTGAGGGAAAACATTGTTCACATGCTGAATATATTCCAGTAATACCCTGAGGAAGCTGATGCAATTCAACAAATATTACAAAGCTATACAGTATCACACTCAGTATCAATCAAGTGCAAACCTATCCGATATATTCAATTGCAAACATTACAAACAGCTAAGAAGCATGGGCCACTTTGAAGGTAGGTATGTCCATGACTTTGCCTTAGCACTTGATGGATTCTCATTAAACAAGTACTCTACCAGCAAATCCTGCTAGCCACTGATTCTCTTCAATCTAAATCTGCTGCCCATGTTACAGTATCAGAGCAATAATTTGATGGTAGTCTAACTGGTATCTGGGCCTAAACCACCTTCCAACCTCAAAAGCTACCTGTATCCATTGCTGGATGAATTTTGTATGCTTTTGAGTGGGATATCAGTAAATGGCTGTCATGTAAAAGCCCAAATTATTTTCTGCATTGGAGATACCCCTGCCATCAGCAAGATTGCAGGTGTTTCTGGGCACAATGGACAGTATTGCTGTGCATGTGTGAGATCCAGGGGATTTACTCCTTACCTCACAAATGTTATTATTACCTATAAACTAGCACTAAGAACATCATCTTTCCACAGAGAGAACATACAGAAGTCAGCATGCAATTGCAGCAAAGTTGGCAAGCTATAAGCCATTGGCCAGAATACAGAATCAATTGGAAACTAGAGATACTTAAGATAGAAGGTATCTGTTGGAACAAAAACTTTCCACTGGGAACAATGCATTTTCTTTTCAACAATATTCCTATACTGATGACCAAGTTGTACATAGGGGCATTTAAAGCTAAATGAGCCCTTTGAGATACCAGAGAAATTTGAATGAATTGACAAGATATTACAGAGTATCTGCTTCCCTGATTACCTCCCATGGGCTCCAATCAGTATTCCTATGCATATGTAACAATACAAATGCAAAGACTGGATGAACTGGATATGTATTTATTCAAGTGGTGTTTAGAAGCCATTCCTACCAAGAGTACATTGGAAGCATTGGGAGTCTTATGTGGACATTGTAGGAATATTTATCTAGAAGTGGATCACCAATGCCAACTTGATACATATACAGCTGTTATGCAAGGAGTTGTAATGGGATTTGAGCGGCTATACTACAAACATAAAGCTGAATGTGTAGATCTCTGCTGCTACTGTTACTATTCTTTACTCCATCTTGCACAGTGTGTGGGGAATATTGGGGCTTGCTTCACCTTTTGGGAGTTTCCTATGGAGCAGATGTGTGGGGAGATAGGAAGACAAGTCAAGCTGCAGGTACTACCATATCCCAATCCCATCAAGAATATTAGCTTCAAGTCCATCATGGATGTGATGAGTTAGCACATGGAGGACAGCCAGAAAGAGTTGGAAAATACTGAGGACAAATGTGCACATGGAGACACCTATACCTATGGCATTAAGAAGCTAAGCAGCCCAAATGCATGGGTAATCTGTTAAATAATGCAAAGCTGTATTGGGTGCAACAAGCAACTAATTTTATTAGGAAAACTCTACCAAGATATGCTAGATTTCTAATGGTCACAAGCCAACTTCTACACCATTCAATATGGAAATCACACAAATAAAGCCAGAGTGCACCTATAAGGGGGATTAGAATCCAGCAGGGAGAAGGAATATATTGGCTGAGTACCAAGAAGTTCTTTGCAGATATTCAGGAGGTACTCATGGCAGAAGTGGCAATAGCCAAGCATATGTTTGCAAGATGTATATGTTACACACAATACAAGGTATATGGCAATTTTGCATGTATCACACTAAAAAGTCATAAAGTTGAAGTGATAGAAGTATGTCAATTGCGGCAGGTGTGCACATTTGTAGATGTTAGTAAGCTGGAGGCCATAGTTTTTTTTTGATTTGAGCTATGTGTGGAATACCCAAGGTAGTAATGGGTAAGCAAATAAAGAGGGGTGATTCTACAGTGGAATATATGAATTGCACAAGGGGAGGTGGACAAAGGAAATACCATTTGGTAAATTGGTACAGTAGCATTATACAGAACCAGCTGTAGGCCACCATACTGCCAATATAATGCCATCAGAGTCTTGCTCAGAGCTTGTTAAAATACAGTCAAGTTTTTTGCCAAATAAGGCAATTAGATGTCCTGGCCAGTTGGATCCATTTACAATAGTTATAGAGTGCAATAAGACCACAACAATACCATGCAATTATTGTCACAGCACCAATTCAATCTTGTCAAGTTTTAACACTTTATATGGTAGTAAAATTAGCAAAACACTGGCATGATCCTGTCACTAGATTGTCAAGAGGGTCACTAATTCCAAGCTGCTGGTATGATGATGGTCTCTTAATGGGATCCTGATGGCTGATCTATATTGGATCCACCTGTGGGACCAAATTATTTTTATAGAGGTCTTCCAATATCTTCCAGGTATTTCTTTGCCATTTTTGCTCTTGAGCATAGAGTCAGCAATTTGCCTTTAACATCAATGCATTTACCGCTAATGGAGCTGTGTTCTATTTATGGGTTATTTAGCGCTTCTTTTCCTATGCATTTAGGAAGGTGCGCTGTGGTGGTGTATAAGTCCAAGGGAGAGATATGTCCAACACTTCTCAAGTGTCTTGTGTGTGGGGTGCTCACTGGGTGTGATAACCTCTGGCAAAAGCTTGCTAGGAATACTTGGGTTCTGTCTCTAATCTAATGTGAAGGGGAATAAAGCCACAAGCTGGTCAAGGGAAAACTATTGAGCTACAATCCCCAACTTAGTTGGCATCTTAACAAAAGTATGTGCTGGGTTCAGCATCCTTTGAGATGACAATAGACTTGTTCCACTGTACCGTGCCAGGGTGTGCGGCGCAATCCGTGATTGTAAAGAACGATTGGGCGCAATATTATAGCTACCAGAAGGAAGGATTGTTCTTGGACGATTTTGCACTATGCAAGACGATCTTGCACACTATGGCACAATCTGACACAATGAGGTTGGAATGGATGATTGCGCCAACTTGTAATGTTTGCATCACATGTGCAATCGGATACCGCCATTATGGCAGGTAAAATCCGGTATTTGGATATGTTTCTTTAATGTAAATGGAAATAAATGTGTATCACACTATAAACTACACTAATACTTACCATTTTGGTTACCCTCACTCCAATTGGACAGCATCTCAGTGGTTAATTGGTCCAAAAGTATCCTGAAGCTAGCAGCCCCCAATTGGCTCATCGACTACTAAAAAAGCTACCTGATTTGCCATCAAATATCCCATTTTGCTCATTGAGCAAGTAAATCCCTGATCCTAGTGATTGGACAAGGTGTCATAGCCAGCACGTGAGCGATTGTGTAGGTGCAAAACAGATCCAATAGCTGCACTGGTATTATAGATGACGTATATATATGCAGGGTGTTTATTTATAGGGGTTCTGTCTCAAATGTGAGACAACCTTGGTATTACTTATATCAAAAATTTGATGATCACTGATTTGCAATGGCTCAATTTGGATTGCAAAAAAAAAGGGTTGTTGGGATCATTACAAATGTGAGCAATTCAAAGCAATTGCATCATCTTCTCCTGGGTTTTTTTCTCACAGGGATTACCACTGAAGCATTTGGTAGTGACTCACTTTGCACACCTATACTACTTCCTGGCTGACTATCATCTTGGCTACTTGTGTATTTGTAGTCAGTATTTTGCCTCCTAGTTGATGAGTGCAATGCTACAGCTTGGCCGTGCTGAGTTGCTCCGACTAAACCAACTGAACCGGCCTGTAGTGCCACGTGCTGATGCATTCTTTTACTTGCCAAGGGCTCCGGTGGTTGAGGCACTTCATGTTGGTCATCATCAGTCAGTTCACCAGAAGTAACTTGCTGATGGTCAGGCAAAACGGCACGCGCAGGTGCGCCTTGACGCGTTGAGATGGCCCTTGGCTGAGTTTGATGTGATGCTGCAAGTTGACGCAACTTGGTCCGCTCCAATGGACTTGTGTCTAAATGAGCAGTTTGGCAAGTTCTTGTAGTTTTGCTCTGAAGTGTGCGTGTTGACCCGACGCGCGTTGACTTGATGCGGGGCGTTCTGGTAAAGGGTTTTGGCGTACTCTGGACTGATGTGCGCCGGCGTGCTGTGGTTGCAAGAGATGGTAGGGACTCCAGCAAGGCATGCTGGCGCAATCTGGATGATGTTGCTTGCGGTCTGTATTCTTCCTCCTGAAGCTCACCATCTGATTCCTCAAGGTATTCACTTACCCACTGTCTGATACTTTGGAGCTGTTGCCTGGATGAGTCCTGTGTATATTGCTTGCGGAAGCCACTTAGCTCTACTAATATATCACGTAGTACATTAGTCATTTGAGGCAAAAACTCATTCAAAATCTCTTTGGTTCCCAAAGTTGAGGCACAAACGGACGCATCCGGCCCGTACTGTGCAAATTGCGCGCAAAAGTGCTCCCGCGTGGCTTCTTTGTCAAATCCCCTCACTCTCAGCTCATTCTTGATTTCAATACTTGTCTTGTTATATATCTTTTTACATACATCGGCTGGCATCTTGATGTAGAACTCCTGCCACAGCTTTCTACTCAAATTCTTCCATCTTTGTTGACTCTCTGAGGTATCTAGTTCTGCTAGATTAATCAGCAGTGCCCAAATATCTGTATGAAGGCTCATCATAGACACTTGGGCCATACTAAAATCATTTGGCAAGAACTCAAACGGATCCAACATTGACTTTTTTGGTCCGCACCGCGCTTGTGAGCTGGGGGACGGGTTTTGTCTGGGTTGTACTAAAGATGAGTTGAGGCTTGGTATGGGGACCATAGCAACAGATTTGGATACTTATACAGCAGTATATTGGCATCAACCTGTTCTTATATGAAATATATATGAAAACTAATGTGATTGTTGAATTTTCCATATATAATGCATGATGCATCTTGGATTGCGTTGACACGGATCAGATCACATCAATTGCAGATTTCCTATTTGATTATAGACCTATGATTAAAGCATCAATAAAAGTACCAAGGCATTGTTTGCGGATGATTTTTGCAACATAATGATGGGATACATGGCAATTGATGGAGATTTAATCATAATGTATTAAAAATCAGATAAATAAGACGGATTGCGCCAAATCAATTCAAACCGCCTTAATACGATCATCCACCAATTTTAATATGACTTACTCATCTGAATGGTCTTTTCTCATCAATCCCATCACTACCACTGGATTTCCTTTTGACACACTAGAGGAGATCTATTTCAAGTACTGTGGACCATCAACCCCAATCTACTCAAGGAGATCACTTGTCAAGCTTCTCTGTTATTACAAGAACTATTGCCCTACAAGGTTTTGTCCCACCATCCATGGCAACAAAAGTCCTAGAAGCTTTCATTCCCAGCTGACAGCAATGGAGAACCACCTTGCAGAGGGTATGAATGACTTAGAGCAAGCTTGGAACACTAGGTTCAGAAGCTCCAATAGACTTCCATATCCCAGAGTGTTCAGCAACAGGTTCCATATCAGGAGTATTTTGGATACCTTCCCAGTGAGGATTAACAGACCTTTTAGAGGGCAGAGGTACTTTCATTCTGGCAGGTATAAGGCGCACTGTGTGAAGTTTCAAGCACTGTCTGACATTGAGGGTAACATCATCTGGTTTAGTGGGCCATTTGCTGGAAGTAGGCATGACAAAGCACTCTGGGTAGAGAATCATCCTGAATTCAGTAGAGGGGAGAAATGTATGGCAGACTTAGCTTATATAGGAGAGGATTGTCAGAGATTAGGAAGTATTACAGCTTATAGGAAGCCAAGGAATGGTGTACTTAGTAGGAAGCAGAAGCTCTACAATGAGATATTTAATCATTTCAGAGTAAGGGTAGAGCACACATTTGGATATCTGAAGAGATTCAGCATATTGGCAGGTAAATACAGAGGAAAGTCATATATAGGAGAAAACAGCAGAATAGGTAAAATAGTTAAGATACTTATTAATGCACAGTATGTTCATACAAGAAGACATCCACTGAGAGAAATGTGTCTGGAGCATTATGAAGAGTAAATAAAGCAAGGAAAGCACTATTCTGAGCAACATAAGTAAGATCGAGTAAAATTACCAGTAACTGTATCATACCACAGGCATCATGGTAGAAATTATAGTGCCAGATGGTGCTGTAGAGTGCCAGATTGATCCGGCACCGTAAACAGGCTGGCACTATGTGGCACTATCCAACAGAACAAGTCTAATGTACTAAAGCTTCCAAAGTCAAAACAACTGTAAACTCCACCAGCAGGGACTTGATAAGAATGCAGCTGTGGTCAATAGTTACAAAGACAGAAAAGTATCTTTGCCTGTACAAGAACAAACTTGGGAAAGAATCAAAATATAATAAAAGATACCTACTCTGAGTATTCCTCACAAGTAGTGCCTCCAAGGTCAGTTGGCTGTCAGCACCATTTCCTAGGAGTGTCCTGTGGTCTGGGGTTGGAAGTTCAGGTAGCAGCAGGTAGCAGTGATCACACTAATCAACAAGTCGGTATATTGATAAAAGGGATGATGATTTATTGTTGAGGGATAGCCTCCCTTATATACTTTTCTTACTGGCTAAGTGATTACTAATCATGGTGTTCCAGAAGGTTCCGGATATCAATAGAAATCTTAATGACATCAAAATGACCTAAGAATGTTCTAAGTAGGTGCCGGAAGGTTCTAAGAGGCACAGCACATCCAACCAATCAGGAATCAGTATTCTGAAACCTGTGTAATATGGGGATACCATATATGGTATGGAAATGGTAGGGATGGTAACACGGGTTGATCATGTGTCACAGGTACTGGCACGGGTACTTGCCTAATATAGAAGCCCTTATAGCTAGTAATCTTACATAACGTGAGGGGTAACTTATGCAATAAGGTAAGCAGGTGTGATAGTCAACCGGCTTATGGGATAGTACTGATTGGGTAAGACATATGGGATAAAACTAAAATAAGTGTAGTAGAGATGTAGGGAAGTAGAAAATAAGGGAATGAGCACATCTGTCAGTGGGTGTCACTGTCACCCCACTACAGCGCTTCTCTCATTACAATTTCTCAAAGGCCTCTTTCCTGCAACAGCAACTTTACCTTCACCTTCCATACTTGGTGGTTAGATCCATTAAGCATTGCAGTAGAGGTGAGAGTTCTGGTAATAGCAGAAGCAGAGTTTGTAGAGGGATACAGTTTGGGACTCCCAACCATTTGTAAGAGATTAGGAGATGTTGGAAGTGATTAGGAGGGCAAGTAGACTATGTGGGCTTCACATAATGACTCATTGAGTGAAAGTGAAGTATTCATACTTTACATGGTCTTGGCAAGACCAACACACTGAGTAAAAAAGGAAGGTGCCACAAACATGTGTGCAAAGCTTCAGGCAATTTGGACAGCATTGAGATATTTCATATTCTGGATATCTGATATTTTGGATTTTTTGCAAAGACTGGTAAATGAGGCACTGGACCTTTCAGTACTGGCCAAAGACCATCATATACAGGAACCAGTGAACAAAAGTAGCATAGCACCATAGGGTTCTTGTTAATGACATGGGTAAAGGATGACAAGAAAGAGACACTTATTGAAATGGTATGTATGGAGTTGCCCATTGAGTGTGAGGTTGGCTCAATGTTACTGTTGAGTGGAAGCACTTGAATAGGTTGGCACAATCTATAACTGAGCTACACTGGTAGACTTTTACAGCATTTTATGATCCCCAAGCTATCAATTGCTGCAATGCCCACTACTGCTATAACTGAAATTTTTTCCTCTACCAAAAAGTTGGATGAAACTAGTTACCCAGTGTCAAAGGTGAAAATAAAGATGCTGCAACAGGAGAGAGGTCTTTGGGATATTGTCATGGGAGAAGAATGACCTCCTATAAATGTGGCATAGGAAGCCTTAAAGTACCAGAAGAAAGAACAAAATGCCTTTTACTGCATTTGTCTTAATGTCCAAGACCCATTGCTAATTCAATGCTCAAGAGTAAAAACAGCAAATAATGCCTGGAAGGCATTAAAAGACACATACTGGTCATATTCAGATGCCAAGAAAATGGACTTTAGACAAAAATTCCTTGTTACAAAGATGCTGACTGGAGAAGAAACAAAAAATCTAATTAACAGAATTACTCAGCTAGTAGATGAGATGGAATCTGGGGGCATACCAGCTATTGACAAGGATTTGATAGTTATTGTAAGAGTCTTGGAGATATTGGAAGTGATTTGGAGAACAAATTGATTATGTTGTTTTCATTTAATGATTTATTGAATGTAAAAGTGGTATCAATACTTTTACAAGGTCTGGGCATAATAAACCCATGAAATAGGTCTAGAAAGGGCTCAAGAGCATGTGTGCAAAGTTTGGGGCTGTTTGGACAACTTGGAGAATTCTCATGTTCTGTGTGCCTGATATTTTGGTGAAACTATTCTATGTAAATCCTGACAAACAATTTGGTCAATATTCCCTAAGACTTGTAGGTAATGATTTAAGTGACTAACTTAGGTGAATATTCAGGTGGAATTACAAGTTTATACACCAGTCCCACTCTACTAAATGCTCATACTGACTAGTTTATCTCATTGGGGTAGCTTCCAATTTACAGTCTTCCATTTGGTACTTCTTTAGTATATCTTAAATATACTTGGATTGACTTAGGGTCATAGTCTGGGTACTTCTGTCTATGGAGAACTTTTTGCTTAAGTAGTACTGAGTTCTCCTGGACTGGGCATCTTAACTTCTTAGATAGGCTGGGTTCAGTCACTTCTAATGTTTCTAGGTACAATTAGATTTGCTCTATCTGGCTAATAGTAGATACTATAGTCAGCAGTACTCCTTTTGAAACTCAAAGATTCCAAATAATAACCTATCTTGCAATTCCAGGTTCTTGGTGATTGTTTGAGACCATATAAAGACTTGTTAACCTTGCAGACCAAGTGGGGATTATGCTGATCAGCAAACTTATCAAGCTGCTCAATGTACACATCATCATCAAGTTCCTCACTCTAAAAGGTAGTTTTTACATCCATTTGATATAAAAATCCTATATTTGGCTGCCATAGCCCATACTGATCTGATGGAATTAAACTTGGCTACCAGTGCAAAGGTCTCAGTTTAGTCAAGTCCTTTTGTCTGAGAGTATTCATTTGCCACAGGTCTCTCTTTGTATTTTCAGCTGTACCATCAGCCTCATATTTTGCCTTGAAGACTCATATGCATCCAATTGATTTTTGGTTGATTAGTAACATGATTAAGTCCCAAGTTTGATGTTCCATCTGGGCCTGATACTTCTCAGTTGTTGCAGATCTCCAAAACTTTGTCTGAGGGATTTTTGGGGCCTCTTTTACAGTCTGAGGCTTATCAATATGTACTGAATAGGTACAGGCCAAGCTTGGACCCTCATTAATTTAATGGTTTGGGCTATTTCTGGTCCTCTAGGATCTCCTGTCTTCTTGTGCAGGAATGATCATTTCTGGGATATTCCCAGTCACTGATTCAGGCTGAACCATGGTTGTAGAGTCCTCTGGAATGAGAAAACTGATTGTTCTCCTGTGATTCAATCCTGACTAATAGTGGACTTAAGATCAGATTTCTCTCATTTCCTTCTGTCATTTTGTGTGAAAATTTTGAATTTTCATCAAACAGCACATCCTTGTACTTGATCAGCTTCTTTACTTTGGTATTGCAGAGTCTTTGCACCTTACTCTCACTGCAGTAGCCCAAAAATATGAATTTTTTGCATTTTGACTCAAATTTGAACTGATTTCCTGGCTGTTTCTTGGCATATGCTGTACAACCAAATATTGTTGAATACTCTGCATTTGTTCTGTATCCATACCATGCATTGAATGGGGTAGAATCATAAGGTATTCTGCTACAACTCCTATTCTTATAGTGTCCATCTGTAGCAGCTGATTCTGCCCAAGAATCCTAAGATAAATTTTGATCATGGATTGTAGGTCATAGATCTTGTCATATCAGTTGTTGATCTGTCTGCATTTTCTGCTACTCTAATTTGCTGTGGGGAGTATGTTAAAGTAGTCTCTTTCTTTATCTCATAAATGTTGTCAAAGTGAATGAAGAGCTTTGAGGTGTATTCTCCACCATGGCTTTAAGCTCCCTGAGCCTAGATAGAGCTTCTTTCCTTCATTCCATGAAGTAGAGCCAGGTGTATCTTGTATTAACATCAATAAAAGTAATTAAATACTTAATTCTGCCCAAGGATAAATTTGGCATAGGTCCACACAGATCTGAGTGAGTTAGATCTAATCTTTTCTTGATTTTGATTAACCCAGAACTCTTGAATGGCTGTCTGGCTTGTTTTCCATATGTGTGTTGCAATATTTTGAGGGGTATTACAAGTGATTTGGAGTATTAGAGGATTTAGACATTTTTCACTTGTAGATTTATTGATCAAAAGTGTAGTATTTATACTTTTGATGCAGTAGAGCAAACAAACATGTAGAGTTTGTTAAGAAAGGTCCCAAAAATATGTGTTCAAAGTTTGGGGGCTCTTGAAAAGCTGTGAGAAAGATCACAATCTGAGTACCTGATAATTTGGTGAGATATTCTAAGTAAATCCCAACAAGAAATTTGGTCTGGACAGAATGCTAATCAAAGAATAATATCTATGTGACTAAGTTAGCATGAATATTTAAGTGACAACTTAATAACTTCCACAATATGCATACTTTACAGTGCTCCAGATTAGCTGTGGTATCAATTTTTACTCTGGCACAGGAGATTGGACACATCCATTTTGATTATTTGCACAAAATGATCAAAGATCAGGTAATTTCCAAAACATTGGTGCTTCTTCATTTAAGGTACTTATATTGGCTTCCAGATATGATAGAATATAAGTCAATATGTATAGTTTCTAATCTCTGATACCCAAAGCAATATGGGCACCATTTTGATCAGTGATCCTGCATCCAGAATTATGAAACTGAAACAAAGTCCTTTTGCTGTGGCCTTGCTTACAGATGGTAGGTTCTTGGCTATTTCTGGTACATAGTGTACTTCTCTGAAGGTAAGTTGGTGGTTTCCTTCACTGCTTCTAAGGTTTACTTGGATAGTGCCTTCTCCCACTGCATCAAGTGTTGTATAATCACCCATGAAAACCTTCTCAATTGGAGTTTATTGATATTGGGTAAAAAGTTCTTGTTGGTGTGTAAAGTTTTAGATGTTCCAGAGTCAATATACCATGTCTGAAAATCCTTGTGTGTTGTCATGTTTAGTGCACATATGAAGAGTCTACCTTTAGTTGTTGCTGCATTTCCATATTCAGGCTTATTCTGCCAACTATTGCTCTTTTTGAGGCACCTGTATCAGCCTTAGAGTCCAGTACTGAAAATTTAACCTTTAGTGATGTATATGGAAGGCTCCTGGATAAAGAACTAAGCAAATCAAGTGCAAATAATAAGGAAGAAGAATATGCTTTAATAAGCAATGATGACCAACAAAAGAGGTACTCAAGACCCTTTAAAGGAATCAGTAAACTGTTTTGCAACTACTTCAAAGAAAAGGACACACATCTGACTGATACCTCAAAAGAGAGATAGTCAGCAGAAAAAGCATAAATATGGAAATACTGCAACAACTGAAGATAGACTATTTGTATCTGCACTGCATATGACCACAAACAAGGTTTCTCAGACATGGTATATTAACTCTGGAGCCTCTCAACACTGTACACACCAAAAAGAACTTTTAGCCCATATCAAGAAATGCTAATGCAAAAAGAAGGCTTTTATGGGTGATGATAGAACACTTGATGCAGTTGGAGAAGGTGTGGTAAAAGTTTGTAATTCCACCTAAATATTCACCTAAATTAGTCACTTAGATTGTTACCTTCAGATCCTAGAGAATACTGACCAAATTCCTTGTTGGGATTTACTTAGAATACTTTCACCAAAATATCAGGTACATAGTACATGAGAATTCTCAAGGTTGTCCAAACAGCCCCAAGCTTTGCACACATGTTCTTGAGACCTTCCTAAACCTATTCTATGTGTCCTTTATGCCAAGACCATGTAAAAGTATAACTACTACATTTACATTTGATAGATCATTAAGTGAAAACCGCATATTTTACTTGTTCTCCCAATCACTTCCAATATCCCCAAGACTCATACAACATTGATCACAGGATTTAAATTCACCCTAAAAAAAATGAGAAAAGGCTAGCAGAATACCATCATAATGTCTGCTGATTTTCAAGTTTCTCAAAAATGACAACTCTCAATATCTCAAGTACTGGCTGGTGGGTACCTGAGGGGGATAGGAAATATAGCACTCCAGCTGTCACCGCAATTGGCATCACAAATGAGAGGAATTGCGTTTTGATAGAGGAAACTTCTTGGTTTGTTATAGCTGCCTGCAAAGACTCTGCTGAACTGGAACTAGGGGTTAAACTTCTGGACATTCTCTGTATGCATTATATATCAGAGCTTACGTCGCCGCACACGGGGCTAGAATATATGCTTTTTTCAGAGCTCGGATGTATGCAAGCTATCTGTTTGCCCAGAAGCTCATACAAGATACTCCTAAAGACATTGTTTCGCAATATGGATTGAATCTAGCCCATGAAATGGCTGGTTTTGCATCCGGAATACCATCAGCGACTGCTTGCAAGTCTTGGAATGCATAGTGAACCTGATTGTCAATAAATAGCCTTGCATTCCAGATTCGATGTTCTCGAATTATCCATCCAAGACAAACCAACACCTTGTAGACTCTGGTGAGGCGGTGCCGAAATACTGACCGAAATACATACTGGATCGGCCTCTCGGCTGATCCGGACAATCTTCAACAACCAGCGAAACTTTCCTAATATAGTGACCATGTCGATTTTGGGGGAAACGGGAACGCAGCTAATCCAAATTAAAGGAAAGTTGGTGTAGCTTCCACCATTGAGCATGGATATGAGCTGCGTTCGTCTAATACGTAGTAACGAATCATAATTCCAGAGTCACCAAGCGTTTTCTCATAATTGGAACACTCGATCATATCCAATTCTTGGAACTTAAAGTTTAAGCTGCCAACGGTGTGACGGTGGGTGTGACTACATTCCTAATACAATAGCTATACCACCAAACTCATCAATTCACACCGTCCACAAGCATGGGAATCGTGTCACACAATTGTATACGGCCTTTCGCCAGGAAATTGGGTTTCTGTTCAAAGTTGACTTCAACAAGCAATTTCATTTCCATCTAATAATCCTATATCGATCTAATAGCCTAACTTCTAATGAGGATGGCGACATCACTGGACATGTGGATTGATGTTCTAATACCCACAAGTAGAAATGATAATCCCTCTCCAGATACCAGTAATAGTTCTTACGGAAAGGGTATCACTTGGAGATTTATTGATGTTTTGTAAGGAGTTGGTCGCCAATGAGACCCATGTACCATCTTAGTGGTACAATACGATTGCGTATTTTTGTAGTGAAAATTCGGAGTTGGTCTTGAACTCTGTATATAAAGTTAAGCTGAACAATGAGCAATCACCACAAACCATAACTCCCGGTTTCGCTCTCACTTGGAGGAAATTTCCACTCCACTACCCTGTAGCGCGTTTCTCTTTCTTGTCGGAATAACCAATGGTCAATACAGTTCGTATAACACCGATTTCTTTTCGATTTTTCCTCAGAAGCTAACATTGTCGGGAGGATAAGGTGCCTTCGCAAGGCGATGATGCCGAAAAGTATCACTCTCTCGGAAAAAGCATTGAGGATGTTGAGCACAAGCGTAAAGACACTTTGAAGCGTGCGCTCACCGCAAGACAAATCCAAATGATTGCCATAGGTGGCACCATCGGGACTGGTCTCTTCCTAGGCACTGGTAAATCCTTAACCACGGGTGGTCCTGCAAGCATGTTGATCGCCTATGCTATTGTTGGTGTGATCGTTTATTTTACGATGCTATCATTGGGCGAGATGTCTACCTATATCCCTATTGCCGGATCCTTCAATACATATGCGAACCGCTTTGTGGATGAAGGCTTAGGATTTGCTCTGACATGGAATTATTGGTTCAACGATGCTGTGAGTGTGGCTTCTGACCTCACAGCTGCGCAGATGATATTCAGTTATTGGGATACGGATTTTCCTGGATGGGCACTTTCGCTCATATTCCTGGTTTTCCTGGTCATCATAAACGCCATCGATGTCAAGGCCTATGGTGAGATAGAGTATTGGTTATCGTTGCTCAAGGTTATCACCATCATTATCTTCATCGTCGTCGGTATATGTGTAAACCTGGGAGCGAATCGTGGCCATGGGTACATCGGTTTTCAGTACTGGAAACTTCTGGACGCACCATTTGTTGGTGGGTTTGGCGGATTCGTGTCGGTCTTCGTTACGGCAGCATTTGCCTATGGTGGCACAGAGTCCATTGGTATCACGGCTGGCGAAACCAAGAATCCCAGAAAAAATGTCCCTCGCGTTATTCGCAATGTGTTCTGGAGAATTCTCATCTTCTACATTATGAGCATTTTTGTCATTGGTATCGATGTGCCATACAACGAGCCCAATCTGTCCCAGAAAAACGCAAGATACTCTCCGTTCACTCTTGTCTTCAAGATGACCGGATTCGAAGTGGCGCCATCTTTCATCAATGCAGTGGTTCTCACCTCTGTGATCTCTGCAGGAAATCACGCCCTATTCGCAGGCACTCGCCTACTCCACACATTGGGTGAGCATGGCCATGCGCCGAAGATATTCACCAGGCTTACCAAAAATCGAGTGCCCATTTACTCGTTGCTCGCGACCTCTGCCATCTCCTGTGTTTGTTTTGCCTCTTCGTACGTAGGCAGTGGCGCGCTTTGGTCTTGGTTACAAAACCTAGTGGGTGTATCTAACCAAATCAGTTGGATTGCTATCGGCCTGACTTCCTATAGATTCCGTAAAGCCTATGAAATCCAGGGCAAGGATCCCAATGATTTGCCCTTCAAGAACCCATTATATCCATATGGACCCATATTTGTTATCGTTGCCAACTCCGTATTGGTTCTCGTCCAAGGGTGGAGCTCATTCAAGTCCTCGCCCACTGGAGGATTCGATTTTGTATCGTTCCTCTCGTACTATATCCAGATCCCACTGATGGCAATCATGTGGCTGGGATGGAAATTCTCCCAAGGCACCAAGGTTGTTAAGTATGAAGAGATGGATATTGAGACCGATAGATATTACGACACTGCAGAGGATCTCATGGACTCGGCCAAAGTGACTCGGGGAGTTCGTGGCTTCTTCAAGAGCATCCTCAATTTTCTATTCTAGATCATGTGACCTCCACCCCCAATTCATCTACATAGCCTCTATTCTAAATGACAATCTCCTACATATTTCTAAACCATGTCTTTTTGGCAGCACGCATTCGTAACCAGATCAATATTTGACCACACCATACCTGAATCCCCTCTATAATTAAACGCGATTTCAATGATGACGGTAATGTTCCATCCTCGATCGTAAACCCACGATTAGCTTCGAAGACTGGTTTGCTACATGGGCAACAATGGTTTAATGATTTCTTTTAGAAATTCAATTTACTGATCACGAGGAATAGTCTGGATATGCTAGTGATTCAATATAGGCTGGGCTAGTGATATCGCCACCATCTCATACTCCAAGACCTGAGACAAGCATCAATCACACATAGTATTCGATTGTGTAGAACGCATCGCTGCTGAACGACAATGTGATGAGATGAAAGATGAATAAGCCACTAGGGTGTATGGCGACCGACCTGTATACATATGATCAAAGACTTCATGCAGTTGATGAAATGATGGAGAAGTGGCCTTATGCATGGGCTTGGTGTTCAAATAAAATATCACCAAGTGTGCTCAAACGGCCATCCTGTAATATGACGTCTCAGAAGAATTATTTCGGGTATGGAGTACATCCTGCTTTTTTATCGTAATCATTAGGCAATGACTGCTATTTCTATCGGATCATGACACCGCTTGGGGCTACACATACTGACGAAATGGCCACGGGTTCTGCTCAGATGTAGTAGGCTTGAAGCAGGCTTCAAAAGGGTGCTCAGTAGCCTTGACTTGCTCTGTGATGTTGCTTCATGCTTGCCACCCTAACTTCACCATGCTAATGCTTGGGAGTCGCTATATGCTATTATGCTGTAATGCAACCATCGATAAAGCTAGGCCTCATCATATGTATCCGCAGGTTGTTTTCAGATCTCACCAATTGTGTGAGTAGGGGCAAGTGTATGACTTTGAGCCGAATTCATTGGATACGCTGTTTGAGTGATGATTGTGCCTCTTATTATTCGATAAGAACCATTCGAATCCTTCAACTATATGGATCACCAACAGCAGCAACAATGCATTGATGAGCAGCGTAGCTTCTCACGGCAACGTAGATTATGACGTCACGTTCACTCGAAGGGCGCTGACTTTTGTACGCTAAGATGACTCATCCACATTCGATGGTTTACGAATAGAAACATGTAGATGCTCTATGCAGTGTAGAAAGGCAAAGAACTGGTGTGAACATACGGAAGGTCTCAATTGCAGCGCTCAAGCACACAAGCCGGTGTCGTCAGTCTAGATGACGTTATATGCTTTACCAAATGATGACTTTCTGGCTATCACTGCCTGGATTTAATTTGCTCTCCCTCTTTAATTATCTCCTTTTGCGAGCACTCGGTTGACGTCATTAGCATGCCTCAAATGGAATGTTTGGCCTCTCTCAACCTTGTCTACACATGTGTACACATCGACCAGCAAACCCATAAACCTCGGCTTCCATCAATCTTGATGGTTAATCTATCGCCTCCAACTACGAGTGCGCATCGCACTGTTCTTTTAACCCTCCATTAATCCCTTTGCTTGCTTTTGCTTCATTTTCCATTTCGTTGAGACACCGCCGGATACACCCTTAATCACTATATTTGTAATTTTATCTGAGGTCTGTTTTGGTTGCGAATAAACGGTCTATTTCTAGGTGTATTGCCTGATATTCATGGTAATCATTATAGTACTCAACATCTCTTCCTCTAGTAAGACGCCCCAGGTCGCATCGTTGTATTTATCCCTAGAATGACCGAGCAGCTACCATCCATTCAAGCTACGTATCCCCCCTCTCAGTCTTCTCCCGACCCTCAAGAGGACAAGCCGCACATGAACCAACCATCCAGCACCGATACTTATCACCGCAGGGTGGCTTCACGAAGAAGAAAGCACCCTGCCTCAAAGATTGGGAACCCTGCATCCCCCAGTATTTACTCCCAATCCCTCCAGGACTCTCCTCCTTTACACTCATCCCCTCCCCTAGTATCAATAATGGCACAAACACCATCATCGCATCCTTTAGCCAATGTCCCTGGCGTGTCGCCTATTAAATCGGAACAACGCTCCTACGATATCAATTCCCAATCCTTTCACGGGCAATCTAGATATCGGCACCTTCCATCCCCAGATACGCTCACACAGCCTCACCCACCTCCAGCTCTCTCTCAAATCTCTCTATTCCCAAGCATGGCTAACATGACCTCCTCCCTACCTTCCGCAGCTTCTACCACCGTGTCTCTTCCCAACCCCATGCTTACAAACACCACCCCCACTGTGTCCCTGCCAAGGCCAATACCTATGCTGGGGCAGGAATCCAACGGTGAGCCAGGCGGTTCAACCTTACTTGAATCATCCACCGAAGAGATAAACCCGGCCTCAGGTCTCGGTAGCTCGTCGAGAGGCCTTTCAAGCGATGAGCGAAAGCAACGCCGACTGATGCGAAACCGGCTAGCCGCCAAAGAATGTCGGAAAAAGAAAAAGGCGTATGTCACCGAGCTTGAGGACAAAGCTCAAAGGCTCGAAAACGAAAATATTCGGCTAAAACAGGAGGTGGAGAAACTTGTAGCTAAGCTAGGCTCGCCTACATAGACAACAAAATGTAATCAGGAATGGCTTCCATACCCATTGCTTTTTCTTTCCAAGTCTCAAATTCTTAAATGCAAATACATATTTATAGCTTCAATGACAATGATTCAGGAGGGACCCTTTTATCTTTGAATTATCCCAGAACATCATTATGGATCACGGTCAAGCCCATTAATAGCCAATACGTGAGTCTAGTTATTAATCGGCTTTTCATAGAAGCCCCTCCCTACCTAGCATCTTTGTAGGCCGCCTGAAAGCTATCGGGCAGACCATGGGCGGTTCTCTGCCATACTCCCAGCATACGCTCCAATCATCTTCACAGTGAGCCCATCCCCAATCGGCTTTGGAAGAAGCCAACTGGACATTGGAGCCATTAGCAAATTGGCATTGCCATCGGGACTATGCGTGTGTTTTCATTCATACTTGGAGCTGGGCGTGGGATACCCATCATTTGCTAATATGGTAGCAATATAAGTGGTTGATAGAATTTTTGGAAGGATCGCTGCATCCCCTATAAATAAAACACATCTTGACTCGGCCTCTAGGATTTCCTTTAAAAGGAGACTCGACGATTTTCACTTCCCCAACTCCACTTTTTCACTAGAATGCTTCGGCGTGATCTCCGGGAAACGATTCCTAACCTATTCTTCCGCCGCCTGGTCTATGCTGGGATAGCGACCCTTTTTCTATGCGTGCTGGTCATACCGATTTTCGTCGTTTACATGCGGAAAGAGCCAAAGTACGACTCCACAGAGTATGGGTCTACCAACGCTACGCGCCTGGATCTTTCCATCACCATCACGTCCGTGGACACGATCAATTTGAAGTCACAGCTCAACGTGGATTTTTTCCCCTACGGAAACCTGATAACTCAAGGTGGATCCAAGTTGAATCAATCCATCTCGGTTAATTTCCTGTACAAAGTCTTTAATTTCCCGCAGAATAGCTCCTTCCTACTACCAAGTGGTGAACTATCCATACCATTTGTGAGTGGTGATCGCCAGAACTACCCGTTCGATGTTTACGAAGCGAAGATCCTGTTGTATATCACAACGCCAGGAACTCTTGACGATGACCTTGTCCCGGTGTCATGCTTCGTTTATACCAGTGCGCAGAATTTCGAGATCTATTCCAACTTCGACAGCGATATGAACGAGTTAAGTTTCCTTATGACAAGATCCGCCACTACCAAAGGCTTTAGCATTTGTGTGGTGATTCTGATGTGGGCCCTGTCTCTCGGACTCGGCACTGTGGCATTTCAGATTGTGTTCCTAAGGCGAGAGATTCAACCCCCCGTGATAGCTCTTGGTGTCTCTATGCTCTTCTCCCTGCCAGCTCTACGAAATACACAACCCGGAGTTCCAGGGATCGGTTGCGCCACCGATATAATCGGGTTTTTCTGGAACATGCTACTGGTGGCCATCTCCAGTATCGGCATTATTTGGACGTATTCCATTACTTGGACTAGACCACTACCACAACGGCCATCAACACCGCTTGCAATGGAAACGACCACCACTCATAAATTTGACTAAGTTGCGGGGATTGGAACTGAAAGTCGCTGCTAGAAGCTAGTGACTGTCAAGATCGTACAAAGCGCCGTGAGCGAAGCTGGGGGTCTTACGCAACGCAGACATGGCTTCTCAGTCATTAGGACAGCAGTCGACATAGAGGATACTGTCTATCACAGGTTCTTGCACTACACCAATCTATCCATGAACATTCGTACTCTGATTACTTCAAGCTCCTACCAGCCATAGTAGATCTGGTTCCAAATGCAAGTACGATCGGTCAAGACACGATCAAGGATACGACTATCATCGGAGCAACATCAGGCACATCGTTGCCAAATATAGTCAAAAAGCTGTGAAACAAAATCCCGGGATAACCTGTAGAGACCATGGGCCTGCTTTCCGTAGCTACTAATAATAAAATACCCTGGCCAATCACATCAGTGGTGAATATGAGCAGTCCCGAAGGTCAGCCAGGTCCCCACTTCGCACTCGTACAAATCTCGGCTGAGAGCTTGGCAACCCATCCAACTGGTTGATCTGGTATTTTTGAAGTCCACTTTCATCTCGGCCGATGCTGTGCAACAGAATAGGGCCCATGTTTGAACCTTATCTCATACCACACATGCTTCCCAGAAAATATAGAAGTTGGCATGGGCCAGCACTTATAAATAGTTGCATGTAATCAAAACCGGGCTGAGGTCCATTGCCAAGTGTGGAAGCGTTCGTGGTGGTTTGGGACAAGAACAGCAATCTTTCAGGAGGTCCCCAATATCAGGTTGATGTTGGGGTATCGGATGTCGATCATGCTCTCTAATGGCTAATCTCGAGGCATGACCACCTCATGTATCGGGAATAAGCCCACCACCTGAATACCATCGCCTGCAGATGGATCATTATGACTGCTTCATTCATTGTCCGTTATGATCAAGAAAACCTGTTTTAGAAAAGCCTATGGGTGCAAGCAATGCAAGGGAAACCGATTTGATTTCCATGTCACCCTTTCTCTGTTTACAGCAACCACTTGAGCTGGGAGTTGGAAAAAAGGCATTCACAAAAATGATCATCAATATCCCCTTTCCATCCAGCCCCTTGAAGCAATTGAAATCATCTCCAAGAATCGAGGTCAAAGCACGATGTATACCATACGCCTGGTGAACTATTTTAAGCGCCTGTCTACATCCTCAGCCACCCGAAAGCAATCGATATGGATGATTACCATGACCGCCGGCCCATTATCTAATTATGCTACAGGGTGGTCGCTAGGTGACTGTGCTAGATCTGGTACACTATGAAGTACTCTGAGCAGCGGATCATCCACTGTATAATTGAGAATACGTCCATCTGACCAGTTCTGCAGTGATCCGGGATTCCAATTATAGCCTGCTCTGATGACAGAACTGGTTTATTTTATTGTTGACGGTCATCTCAGAAGACGGTGTCTAGGCAATCGAATCAGCCCAAGTAGACCAGTGGCCAAACCGGAATAATCACCAAACGCACACAATATCTCCGCCCCTACTGTACAACAACCTGAAACATCAGCTGAGAATCCTTGCCACCATCTTAGGCTATGCAAGATCAAACAATTTTCTACACAGGGAATCCCTATGTACCTTTAGCACCGCCCTCCTCCCTTCCACCATTTTAGTGCTGCTGGCTAGCGATTCATCGTCTTGGTGGCATAGGAGTAGTACGGATAGTAACATGGATCATACTGTCCGATGTTAGATCGCATACCAACTCGCATTAAGAAAGTCCAAGTGTACTATCTGGAAATGTATGGCATCGATCTAGACGTCTTAAACGCTACAACCAAGCGTACATTCATTGGAAGTGGGCAGTGTTTGCCGCAATAGATGGAACGCCCAGCGGCTTCGCAGAGGTAGACAACAAGAAAATCCAAAGCATTGCTCTCCATGTCTCTATCAACGCCGAGATACTCAAGCATATTTGCATGCTTGGGGCAATGACAATGAAGGACCCATGACAGAATGTGCATGAACTACCAGATTGGTCATTATCAATAGGCTACTCAGTGACCATTCCATATCGTACCTAAGACTGGTTATCCTTCAAATAATTTACCTCTACCCAGTGACGACTATGGTCCCCAACCATTTCTCCTGGTCCATCTTCTAGCTGCAGCCACTTCGCAGCTGGCTACCTCCCAATCAGCTTCCTGAGTAACCAAACTAATCCCTCGCAATGGCTCAGCTTCAAGTCCCTAGCCCTCAAACAATAGAGCTGATTGGTGAGCTATTATCTAGAGCATCTACGGATTGGCTATCTGTCGATCTAACTCAGCACACTATTCGGTTATTTGTAAGACATTGATGGATAGGTCAGAATACTATTATATCCCAATGCAAATGATCATCAAGCACAAGAAATTGTACTAAAAATATATTGGGTATTTTCGGATTGTCCGCTCAAGTGCCTTCTTTTTAAAAGTGGGCCGTCCTCCTCCACGCATCAGTCACATCATTCATCACACAGCATCTCATCTTTCGCCAAAATGCTTGGACGTGGCCTCCGAGATAGGTTCCCTAGCTTTTTATTGCGTCGCTTGGTCTACGCTGGAGTTGCGACCATTCTTCTTTGTGCACTTGTCATACCGATCTTTGTCGTTTACATTCAAAAGGAGCCAAAATATATCAATACCGAGTATGGGTCCAACAATGATACCCGCCTGGACATCGCCATAACTGTCGTTTCCATCGACACCGTGAACCTGAGGTCACAGCTCAGTGTTGATTTTGACCCCAGAGGGAATTTGGTAACGGGCACACGGCCGAAGCTTCGCCAAGCCATATCGGTCAACTTTCTATACAAAGTATTCACCTTCCCACAGAACAGCTCCGCTCTATTGCCAAGCGGTGACCTAACTGTGCCGTTCTTGGTTGGAAATCGTCGCAATTATCCGTTTGATGTCTATGAGGCGAGCTTCCTGTTGTACGCCACCAGTCCAGGGGTAGTTGAAGATGAAATCATTCCGGTATCAATGGCTTTTGATGCCAACATACAAAATTTCGAGACAGCGCCCACGTTCCATGTTCAAGACGAACTAAACGTAATAACATTCCGGGTGAAAAGGTCCACCAACACCAAAGGCTTCAGTATTTGCGTGATAATTCTGATGTGGGCCCTGTCTCTTGGAATCAGCACCCTGGCCTTTCAAATTGTCTTCTTGAAGCGAGAGATTCAGCCTCCCATAATGGCTTTGGGTGTCTCTATGCTCTTCTCCTTGCCAGCCCTGAGAAATACACAACCGGGGATTCCGGGTATTGGCTGCGCTGCTGATGTTATCAGTTTCTTTTGGAACATGTTTCTAGTGGCCATCTCGGCCATTGGGTTCATATGGACCTACTCAGTTACCTGGACCCGGCCACAGCCAGAACCACCAGCAACACCACATACAGTGGAAAGCCCTACCTCCTCGGCAACTCGTAAAGTAGACTAATCGCCACTCGTCTTGGCGATCACAACTGGATCGATTGAATCATAGATCACGTGCAGTGCAAACCATGACCTATCATATCCCTATACCAAGGCAAGCACATCCCAACATGGACTAGACTCGGCTCCCCTCACCCAGAATGTAAACACCCCTTTCACGTTGCATTGAATATTTCTATTGATCCAAGAATTGGATTGTGTTCCTGTTTAGTAATTTGTCTCAGTCATATCATGCGGGGAGATCCGTTTAGATTCAGCATGGTTTCAATGATCGAACTATAAACAGATTGCATGGGGATCTCCAGGAGACATTCGAAAGCATCCAACCACCAAAAAATTTTGAGCCATCCTAGCACTTCGCTCGTACCTCGAAAATAATTCCAATTCCGAACCATACGGTGCCACAGGAAAATATATATGTATTAACAAAACGAGGTGTCTAAAGCCAGTCGTGTTCTCGGAAAACACGGAAATCTAAATGGATTTACATAAGCGACTAATGAAATGCGTTACATTAAAAGAAAAAAATGTAATCTATTTGAACTGGTCCATGTACTCTCGGAAGTCGGAACGCTGTCTAATCATTGACTGCTGAAAAGTAGGACAGTGGAAATGACAACCGAGGTAGAGATGGATTTTGCGCTGCTCTCTTGTGCATTGGGTCCACTTGAGAATTTGCTCCATGGCTGCCATAGAGCCACAATAGAAAAGGTCGTATGGTCAATTGCAAAGTCTAATATATATCTTCGTCGGAGGACTGTATTCCAATCGCTATTAGCGTTACTACTATTATCAACAACATACAATAAAAGCTTTACCGAAAAGTCGTCAATCATATCTGACCTAGAATAATCAAATGTTAACACCAAAATAGACCATACAATAAATGAGGAATGTGCATACGGATCTCCAGCCGAGATTCTCAGCTCTCTAATGCGTTGCTTCAATTGTTGCCGTTGCGCTATTAACTGGTGAATATACTCCACGGCTGCAAATGAAAACGGTTATCAAACCGGTTGATGGAAAGACCTATCAATAGGTACCAACATTTTTGTAAAATAGCGGATTCACTACGATGGCATTGAGAAAGGGTCGGGACGATCTCCACCAGCTGCTCAAAACCCAGCCGAATATTTTGTCGCCGTTTTTGTTCCGAAGCGATATGGTTCGCTTTCTTTTCTTTTTCCGAAAGCAGCTCATGGGGTGCCTTTTTCCCTCTTCCAGGAGGTCTGGTATTATTGCTCTTCTGCGGCGAATCTAGATTGGTCGCGTCCGAATGCTTACGTTTTGCAGTATATTTTTGGGGCGAATCGGATAGTATCGTTGGTTGTTCCGATTGACCATCTACTGTGGTTATCTTGGGGGAGGAATTGGTGGAAGTGGAAGCACCAGCTTCACTTTGCTCCCGCTGTGACATGGTGTGGGGAAGAGTAGGCGTTATAGCGGAAGCTAGCATGGAATTGAGTTACAATGAATTATTGGCACATCACAATAGACGTAAGGAATAATATCCTACAAGTGGAAGTGAGTGCTTGCTTGGGGTCAGTGGTTTCAGTGTGGCTTTTTGCTTGAACTTCAGGTAGAGGCGTTGCATTAGAGATTGTGGCAGGAGCAGATGGAGTCATAACAAAATAGAGGGTTACCATCTACGGAGGGTAAAATAGGTGTGGTCGAGCTGGTGGCATTCGAAGGAGTAGAAGTGGGTTGCGTGATGGTTTCGTGAGTATCAAGATCGAACTGCCGTAGGAAATCGTCAAAGGCTTTTTGATCTTCTCTATCAAGTAAGGGTGCAGGTTGCAGGGAGTATTCAGGGTATGGTGCTGAAATTTGGTCCAGATCTATCTCAAACAGTAAGCGTATGTTTGGTTAATAGAACAGCAAAGAGAAACCATACTTCTACGAGTTTCTAAGCGGTCCATGTAACGTGATTATGTCGATAACGCAATTCAGAGAAACGGAAGGTAGTGAGCAGCTATGAGTATAACAGAGTCCAATATGTACGACCGAAAGGCTTCAGTTTCAAAAAGTGCTATGCTTATGTTTACACACTCAAATGTCAAAATCAACCAGGAAGTTGAGGAGCTCAAATAAATGGAATTCAGTGAAGGCTTTAAGTTGAAATGAAACTAATGAACCAAGTAGTAGGAACAACTGTTATTTGTAATGGGAAATCAAAAGAATTCACTTGCCAAATTCGGAATGAAACGACCTTCTTTATTTATAAACCAATTGAAATATTTTTGTTCGTACTCAGGGTTCATGTGAAATTTGTGTACATTTAATTGTCATCGTGCCACGCAAGGTAGTATGGAAACAAGCTTACCAAAATAGATATATAAGACTTGCAGAATATTCCAGGTCATTGAGATCATGTGAAGCTGCGTTTCGGAATGCAAAATTCGCTAAGATGATCTACTTGAGGCATAGTCAATCAAGCAAATAGACGCGACCCAATAGTAATTTTCACATGTCTCATTCCTTTCGCACAATAGCATCGAATGACAAAGCATAATTGATGATAGGTTATAGACGGAGTAACTGCCAAAGATAATGGCCTCAAGTTGTACAATAGCATGATGCGAAATTCTGTACGATCTATCTACCGCCATACACAACAAGTTGATTTGGAAAGTACACAGGTAACCGTCTCTGGTTTTGGCTAGGGACACTGGGAAACAGACTTTACAATCCAATTCGCCGGGTACGAATATGTAGCTGAAGCAGAGCTGAGTTACATTGCTCATTCGAGACAACCGCTGGCCTTTAGGCTTCAAGTCAACTTTAAGTGCATATAGAAAGGGGAGGATAAATTGCTGATCTAAAAGGATTTTGTTTCTCCCATTTTGGCGAGGGCGCTTCCATTTCAGGTAACGCTAATTATGAGCGAATATTCCACAGCATCGAAGCCTCATGATGAATGGACCAGAGATCAACCTCGAAGAGGATTCTTCTCCGACAACTAGTTTCATTCACCACTTTATATAGAGAGTTGGACATCTGGGTGGTACTGACATATAGGCACTTACCAAACGTATTTACTGAAGGGCGGATGCAGGGGATGATTGTAATCGACAAAAAACAATGGAAAGGGCATTTCCCACGCTTATTGGCTGGCCATAATACATATCGAAGTCTATGGGGATTTGCAGATGTCTCGGTTTCTCATTTAGAGAGCACCGCATATAGCTAAGTGGGGATTTACGGGCATCATTCTAGTTGTTTCAGCAAGTTGATGCCCACTCTTGTAAGGTCGTTCATGTTGAATGGGATAAATCATATGATCTATACTTGAGATGATGAAAGCGGAGGTTTGGCATGCTGCTTATACTGACAAAAAGGTTAACCGTCATTAGAGCCAATCCAGCAGAGAACGTTATGTACACGAGTCTTACAAGCTGCTCTAACAATACTATGTGCTTTATAGCAAAGCAGCCCCTTGATTACTGAGTGATGCAGCTTACTATTGTTACCAATTGTGGAGTCAGCAGCAAGCTGCCATAAACTCCTCTGCTTATAAGCCTTTTGGGGCATTGTTCCCTTTCATTTGTAAATTTTGCCATAAACACATGTCCGAACATCCATATACAATTGCCACCAAAGTTACGGGTAAGTGAAAACAAGTGTAGCAGTTCCTGGCTGAGGACTCAACTCTTGTAAATACAGGGAGGGGCCACAACAACTATGGGTCAGTAGGGGGTGCATTCGAGGGAGAAGTAAGAGGCCCAGAAAGAATAGGTGAATTGATATCGTTCATCTGCCATTACTCATTCCTGATATTCACTACTCCGCACAGGAAACCGTGCTGCTGCTCTTCGACGGACTCCCTTTCCTTGGAAATCCTATTTAGCTTTGTTGTTTGGACTCCTTATAGTTCGGAAAATATACCGTGTAACTTCGCCTTACTTCATCTACTTGGTAACCCGGTACTCAGACATGCTCTTCACTTTGCTAGGAGTGGTTTCCTTCACCCCATCATTTCCCTAACGAAGGTGAGGCTGTACCTGGAGGGGTCTTCGAGGATTTTGTGATTGATCTTGCCCAATACAGATCACTGTTTATTATTGTGAATACGACCGCTGCGGTGAGTTCTTATCGCCGGCCTGATTGAGAAGTATGGCGAACTGAAGGTTCCCGCAACTTTAGATAACGAATGTAGAGATCTCTTCAAAACGCGGCCGTCCGACCAGATTTGCCCATATTGCGTCCAATATATCTCCCCACGATCTTGGCGGTGGCCACTTCTTCTTTCAAGAAACCAGAGAGAGTGATCGGTATTTTCTGATCTTAAATGTGATTGTTTGCTATCCCATCGTAGAGGCACCAGAGTACTGATTAGATTTCAAGGCCAAGAGTGCAGATCAGCCGGCCAACGCGACCATTCGTGTCCAGTTCCCGCCCGTCCATTCGTATCTCAAGAATCTAAATGTCAGCCTGCCAGCCGGAACAGTAAACGGTGCCTCGTTCAAACAAGTCCGATTCGACAACCTGAACATCAGGGTGGACCACGGAAGAATCGCCTTCGAGGTATCCAGTCATCACCACGAAGTATTACAGTTGCAGGCAATAAATGCTTATTTAAGGATATTCGCAGCAGTAATATATCGTTGTCCGCCTCCGTTGGGGAGATCGCCGGGACATATAGCTTCTCTCAAGCGTATGAAGCACTGTCTAGGAATGGGAGCATTGACTGTCGTCTCAGGGTGCTGCCGCGATCGATCCCCAATATCACTGTTGGCACCTCCGTAGGGAACATCACTGCCCGCGTGGTTAGTAGAGTAGAATGTAAAGGTGCACTTCAACACATTAACTTTTCGACTTTTCGAATTAGATCGACACATTTCGTGGCACATTCAGTTTATTCACAAAGTTCGGGAGAACTTCTATATCCGGAGGTCGACACATCGCCTTCTCTACCAACACCACCACAGCCAAAAGCGGGATATTCCGTGAAGAAAACTCCAGCTCCAATATTTCCATGCACACGGACAAAGGCGGCATTATGCTGTCCTTCCGAAGGCGCCTGTAGAGAAGCGAGAACAACCGGAGTGCTCCAGACGGTGCCGATCGCTATAATATCAACACTTGAAATTTTTATTACATCTCAGGTTGAGTACAACCCGTTACGACCATACTTGGTTGCAATTAAAACCCTTGGGATACCGGCGAGATAAAAGGCTGATTTCTGTTTATATTACAGGATACGGAATAAACGAATAAAAGGTCCACTTTCATAAAAGTATCGTTGCGAGAAAGGCTTGTGACGTGCAGCAGGTAAAGAGATTCAGTATAAACTATATATCATGAATAACGACGTGGGGAGGAGTGGAGGCAGTGATGGATGGAGGATAAATTGACGGGCAGAGAAGAACGAGTTCTCTTGATGTGTGTTCCGAGTTTCGTCTCTAGTGCGCCCATTTCCAATCTATGAAATCTTCAGGGGTCGATGCGAGAAGCGGGCTACCAGTTAGGATGATATATAGGGATAGAAATCGGATATGTATTTGCTATCTTGCTCTGCAGAGGCCGCTGCAATCACCTCGCTTCTAGATGAACATGAATTCTTTTATGTTGGTAAATACATTTAATGATGCATTGGTTTCATCGGAGGAACGCTGCGATCTTTTCATATGGCTGTTGTGTTTCCGTTTCCGGAACGCGAGATATTTGCTGAGTTCCGACGAATAGGTCCCTGAAGGCGTTGAGGAGTACCTGCTTACTCGGAGCAAGCCAAAAAGAAATTTCAGGAGGACTCCACATAGGGCGGCCATATCAAAAAACAATCTACCAAGCACCTCAGGTAACTCACAGAGAGCAGACTCCCAAGACAGCAAGTTGGTGAACAACCGAACCAAATCTCGATCAAATTTGCTGTTTCGTGCTGACCGCTTGCGCGGGGACGGTAACTCGTGCAATTCTTCCTCGGAGGGCTCTGCCTCCGAAGAATAAGGCTCATGATGTGATTTTCTTCTATTGACCCATCTTTCACGTCTATTTCTGAATAATCTCTCATCATCTTCTTCCTCGTCGCTGAAGACCGACTCGCAGCTGCTTACGCTATACGATTGGCAGTCCGAATACCTCCTATTCGGAGTATAAGGGAAATCTGTTTGCGTGCTCTGATCTCGATATCTACTGGATAGTATGGGAGACGGCACGATATACGGTATTTCCAATTGTCGAACGCCGGAGTTGCCGTTCAGTAAACAAGAACATTTACGACTCAATGGCCGCGATGGCCCAGGTGAGGGAGAGTTGGAAGGAGAAAACATCGAACTTATGCGTGATCGTTCAAAGCCTGGCTCCAAGGCAGTTTGGGCCTGGTCGATAAGACCCATGAGTACCTCGCTGATCCGTTCATAGCGCTGGTTCACCTCCTCTTCTGTTTCTGACAATGCATCCCTAGAGAGCTCCGGTAACTATTATGCGGAAGCAAAGATTCATAGATTGATACGGGCTGCTTTGAAAAGGCTTTAGAAAGTACACGCAACCTGAGGGGTAAGCAAGTTAGGCTCTTGGGTTCTAGATAGGTTGGAAGAGTGAGGTTATTAATGGTCCGGTTTGTAGAATGTGTACGTTTCCCCCTTACATCGAGAGCGAGGGAATGGGAGAACCGTCCAAACTGGAATATACAAGAGTAGTTCAGGATTTGCATCAGGGCTCCAGAGGTTAATATTACAAACAAATACCTTCGCAGTCTTTCGTGCATTTGGTCAATGGCCTGCTGTTGTTGTAGTAGCTGTAGTTGTAAATGCTGAATAATGGTGGTCATGGAAGAAATCTGCGTTGACAGAGCATAAGAACCAGGTCTGTGAAGAGTGTAAGGTAGGGCACCTACCTTGTCACAAACCAAATCTATGGAATTGAAATGCAAAGAGGGGCTGTTGACAGCGCTAAGAACTGGTGTGAAATTCAGGGCTGTAGTTGTATGCGGGTTGGACTTGGGATTAGGAGAAGCTCCTGAAGGAGAAGAAAAAAGACTGGAAAATAAGGTGGGCTTTTTAGGCTGTGGTGACCCGGTTAATTCGAACATATGCACCAGTGAAGTAAAGGTCAACGTGCTGGAAAGCTGCTTTATGCTGGACAAGTTTGAATGAAGCAAAGGATCAGCCGTTCGATCTGTTTACTTGGATATTGAATAAAATACTATAGAAATGAAAGAATTAATTAAGCCAATTGGATTCAGAGAGACGCCGAAGTGTGCAACGATACAGATGATATCACATAATATCGAAAGGGGAGCCAGGATTTAGTCCAACGCAGGCAAAGGTAGAGTCAACATACCCTCAAGCAAAAGTGTGAACACGATGATGGTGTCTCCTATACCTGGAATCTGAACATCAAACAGCACCTTAAATTAATAAATCCCAAGCGGATGTGTTTTGAATCGAACGTAATATAATCTTCGAATTGAGGATCACAGCCATTATGTGGAATTCAGCTGGAGTCCATGGGAACCAGGCGTTGGAGACTAGCACATTGTGGCTCCTGGTTACAAGCAGCAACTACGAAATGGAAAGGAATTGTAACAGAATAACCAAGTAGAACCAGATGGTTTAACCACATTTGCCAAGGTTCGAAGGCTATTAAGATGCGTGATACGATATATCAGTTGATAGATTGTGATAGGTGTCTGATTTCCTGTCTCACCATAGGGTTGCCATATAAACCAGGTACTATCCAGCGCTTCAGCAAGTGATCTCACCTACTTGATTACGGTGATTAGCTATTTTTCGAGGCAGCGGCTGGTGGCAGAGCTCTGATATGTAGTCCACTATCGTTACAGGCATCATCCAGGAGCTCAGTCTCTTGTGCATTTTCGTTGTGGGCCAAGCGACCAACGATACTTCGTCTCTTGATCACGGGCCTCTTCAAAGCGTATTCAAGGCCCCTACATCAGCGCACTCGATTGGCCCAGTGACTGTTTCAGATGCATCACAGGTGCTCAAACTCGTTTTTCTTTCATATCAGTGTGCATTGCTTCTTCGAGCCTCATGCCAATGAATCTCGGAGCTGTTCAGAGAGAACTTAATTTTGGTGAAAAATAGCTTTATTCAACTATTTACATCGTGTGAATAGGGATATCAGCGAGACTGCGGAGGCTTTTGTGTGATCGGGGCAGAGAGATGGTCTCGCAAGTTGCGGAGATTTTCGTCCACTTCGAAAACATCAATCCCGTGATCTGAAGAGTGATCAGGGTCATTGGATGGTGTATCTACAGAGGTTCTAGCTGTAGGCCCATCATGATATCCATTGGTGGCCATGTGTGTAGCATTTTGTGAGCCTGATGCTAAACTTTGGGAGTCAAGTTCCTTAAGTACGGAAAGAAACTCACTTCGTAGTTGATGCTCTTCCCCACGAATTTTCCGAAGTTCCTCAACGATATTCGTATATATTTGATTCTGGAATTCTAGTTGACTACGCAACAACTCAACTAATTTGTGGGAGAGATCACTTGTTGCTGGTGAGACAAGTGAGCCCTGACAATCCTTCGTCCTCAGCGGTTGTTTCCTTTGAAGATCAAGTCGTTGTTGTGATGGATCTCTTACGCTTGATTCGCGCGAACCTGATCTTCCGTTGGGCTTTCGAGGGGCCACAAGCAAATCTAATTTGTTTTCAGAAGGATACTTAATCTCGGTTCCTGTCCCTTTTGCTCTCTGAGGTTATGGTGAAAAAGGATTAGCAAACAAGCGAATCGTTAAAGCAGCAAATTTAGTTACTAGCCTCATATGTAGGTCGAAATCTCCTCCATTTACTAATACATTGCGATGCCTTTCTGTCAAAGCCTTTTTCTCGCAACGTTTTAGAGCCATCTTTCCATAACTCAATATCGGTACGTCTATCAGTTGCATTATTTTCGCGCTCTTCGTACAGTTCTATCATGATTTGAAGCTCTTCTTTGGTCCAAGCATATCTACAGAACGTTTTAGAAAGGTGAAGGGCTGTTCAATTTTGAACTACATACTGACCGAGGATAGAGGTGTGAATTTCTGTAAAGAAAGATTCCGCTTCCTTGAAAAGCTAGTTTAACAGCAGTAGGCTTGAATGGCAGAGCTAAAGGGACGCTCATGAAGTCGTGATAACTGTGAAATGGGCGAAATCGCCGAAGCTCACAATGCCTGTGAACTAGAAGAATCATCAATTCACGTGATCTAGCCACTACGAAATGGATATAGGACTGCTATGAGCATATTGTGTTTTGTGACTAACTTTCAAACACCATAAAGCTTGCAATAAATGCTGACCACCCGAACTTTGTCTGTTCTGGCAGGAATTGGCTTTGTATCTTGGACCTCGAAGGACCCTTTGCACGCCTCCTTGGGTCTGTCGGTACTGGCAGGAATAATCACATGGGAGCTAATTCCTCGTTTGAGTGCCACCTTTTTAAAAGCTGGTCTGTCAGGAAAGGATATGTGCAAAAGAGGCAAACCGTTACTGTAAGAGAATCGAAGATTCCAAGTATAGCCTTAGTCATTTACTAATCCCCTACCTGATAGACCTGAAAGCATGGGCGTTGTCTGTGCCTTAATATATCTGATCACCATGATAATATTTATACCTTTCCCATTTGTTGACTGGTTCCCAGGTGTTTTGTCTGAGAGAGAAAAACTCTCGCTCCATACGTTTCCGTATCATAAGGTCAGTGGGCATATGCTACGCATTTCTAGTACGCAGTATTCATCGCTGTATATGCGTATACTGTTCACAGCTAGGATCTTTCCTATCCGGCATTCTAACCATACAAAGTATGGTCATGTTGGGCTTTGGGGATGATGTGTTGGATATTCGCTGGCGTTACAAGCTCATATTACCCACTGTGGCGTCTATTCCGTTGCTGGTGGTTTACTATGTTTCTGAAGGCGTCACCACGGTGCTGGTGCCATTGCCTCTTCGTGGAGTGTTTGGACCGCTATTGGATCTTGGTAACATCGTTGTGGTATCATTAGAAAAAATGGCATGATTGACAATCTAACAACCCAGGAATATTCTACTATTTGTATATGGCACTTCTGGCTGTATTCTGTACAAACTCGATCAATATCCTCGCTGGTGTAAATGGCGTTGAAGTTGGCCAAAGTCTGGTTATTGCCATCTCCGTCGTTATCAACGACTCCTTATATCTAGATGGAACAAACCTCCCAGCCTTAGAGACGCATCTTATTTCGCTTTACTTTTTGCTTCCATTCATTGGAGTATCATGTGCATTGCTTTTTCATAATTGGTATGGCCGATAACAGTCTAACCTCTGCCAGTAATGCTAATACATTGTTAGGTGGCCTGCCCGAGTTTTTGTTGGTGATACATATTGTTACTTCGCTGGGATGACATTGGCGGTCGTATCAATTATGGGCCATTTCACAAAAACTATCCTGCTCTTCTTCCTGCCGCAGATATTCAACTTTATCTACTCTGTCCCTCAACTATTCCATTTTGTTGATTGCCCAAGACACCGTATGCCCAGGTAGTTTCTCCAATATTGGAATTAAACGGAGTATATTAACTTGAGCCCAACAACTCCTGTTTCTCTTGCGTCAAAGGCTGAATCGACAGCTAGGAAAATTAGAGGCTACCTATACTGAGCTCAACAAAATTTCGCCCTTGGGAAGGACATTTCTTTGCATGTATGAGGGTCTGGGGCTGATCAGAGTCGAGCGAAATGATGATGCGATTCCTGTCCGAGTCAATAATTTCACCCTCTTAAACCTTCTTCTGGTTAAGTTAGGGCCATTGAATGAACGTCAGTTGGTAGTATACGTAATATATATTCAGATACTTGCCTCGCTTGTCTCTTTCTTCATCCGATATAAGATGGCATCACTGTTCTATGAAGTTGTGAGCTGATTGCTTTGTTGGACATCATATTAAATCAATATCTTGTGGAAGGGATGCGCTTTTATATGTAGAGGTTCCATTCAAAATATATTTTATCCAGCAATGCCAACTATCAATTTCACTCCTGTCAAAATCATCAGCATGATTGTTCGATGGTGATGACTGTATAATATGGCATATTGAACATGCCGGTTTCCTCCAAAATGAAATATGACTCCTTGATACCCCTTCAGCTATTCCAAAGGTTGGAAAAATACGAACGCCTACTCGAAGAGTGTCCAAAAGAAGACTTTGTCCTTGGAAAATACGCTTGCTGGTTCTACAAGCTGGAAGAGCCAAATATAGTAAGTTTACTGCTGGCTGTTGATGAGCTCCAGTACGATGTTGTACGAGAGGAAGAGGCTTTCTCCGAAACTACTTTCGATGGCGACTATCTTTTAAGCCGACGTCAACAGAGGGCCTTGGCCTTTCTAGGAAGAACCAATGAAGCACTGACTCCTTCCCAGTTTCAAGAGGTCTTCCAGGATTATGTCTCTGCCGATGGTAACTCTACCCCTATAGACTCAGTTCCTTACAAAAATGATTTCAAATGGCTGTCTAGGTGCACCTCAAACGATCTTTTCGGGATCATCTGGTTGGTTGGGGAGGTTCGTGCTAGGTGGGTTGAGTCGGCTACCAAGCTGTCTCAGTTTCAAGATCGGCCGAGAGAGGCTATCCGGAGCTTAATTAGTTTATCTCAAGCCAAACCGGTCTGGTATCGACGTGCTGGCTGGAAATTACAAATCCCAGAGTATCATGGAAGAAGAATTGAATGGTGGTGGCACTGTATAAAAAGCAATTTTAATCATAGTAAATAAATCATGGTTTTGGTATGATACAGCTTTATCAGCTTTGCTGATAGAAGCAGAGGCTTGCTTTCCTGTAGTAACGGGTAGTGAGGTCACATTGAAAAAGTTTGACGCGATCAGTGCTTACACTTAAGGTGTCCGGAAAAGGGTTCAACTCGGAAGAAATTTTCTAGTATCAGGAATGTTCGTTGTACCCTTAATGCCACTTGTAAAAACTGAATGCTATCATCAAAAAGCTCTATACAAAACCAAACGTATATAATTGATCTATTGTCTGGTTCGTCGCGTCAAGGCCTTCTTGGTTTTGGTTGCTCCACGAGTGCCTCTTCCCCGGCCCTTACCTCTACCGCGCCCACGGGTCTTTGGTGGCTCTGCTACAGGGACAACCTCCATTTCCTCCTCAGATTCATCAGGTGTACTATCCGAGTCCAACACACGTTTCGTTGGCGATGTGTTGGTGTCCGAATTTTGGGAGCCCTGGACCCATTGGCTTACAATATCTCTGATACGTGCGCTCTTATGGGTTGGTGTACGCCCAGGGGTCGGTCCAAGAAATCCGTCCAATGTAGTTTGGTTGCCCTCCACCTAAACATAGGTCAATTGTTAGCATTCCACTGCGGCAGTCAAGTTCAACCACCTACTTTTCTCTGGTTGATATTCTTGATTATTGGGATAAGCGTTTCATCCGTTTTTGACTCTGGCCACCTAAGTTTGTCCTGCATGTATCTGAAGGGCAGATATAGATATAGCAACGAAGTCAGGTTTTGGTGAATTGGCGATCGTTCCATTAAACTAAGACTCACCCTCGGAGTCCGTCCAAATCCGGTATGCCCCATTGGAACTTTTGATCCGAGTCATCTACCATGGGATTTATGTAGGCTTCTCGGACTCTACGATCAGGAAATGAGGACGGAATATAACATTTCTTCAGAATGTTTCGCTGGAAGAAAAGGTCAGAAACGTTGTCGTGTAGTAAGGGTAAAATCCGAGATCTCGTTACGAACCAATTTCTTTCTGACAGGCGAATCCGTGGAAATGCTTGTCAGATCTTTCCACCAATCTCTGAACCTTTCTAGACCCTCTTCTCCAGACCATTCGTTTAGGATCTCCATGGCATTAACCACGCCTATTCCTGAGACACCCTCAGTGTAATCGCTACCCAGAAGGTAAGCTAACGATATAAGCTTCTCTTGATCCAACTTCATTTCTCTTTCCAAATCAGAGCTTTGATAACACTCAACAAATTTGGCCTGATTGAACATGTTCCTATAAATCTTGGTGGCTCCGAATAAAAATACATCACTATCATCAGTAACAACACCGTCAACCAATGATAGTTTCAGCAATTCTGCACATTGGGCTTCCGCCTCCATAGGTGCCACTACATACGGAATACCGAAGAGACGCAAGAGGTCCTACAGGTTTGCCTGTTGGTCAATACTGAGTTGAAATGAGTTGTCGCGTAAATTCGCTCACCTGGATATCGGCGATCATATTGTTGTTGGGATTGCTAACATCTCTCTGTCCCCTTTTGATTTGGGAATTCAACTCTTGCACTTCGTTCTCTAATTCTCGATGGACACTGTCGATGTCTTTGTTTTTCAATGCCGAGACGAATTGAGCAAATTCCGAATTCTCTTGGTCCAGATGCGTGCTTACATCTTCATCTTCCGAATCGAACAATTCCGTAGTGCTGGTTTCTGCCGGCTCATTTCCGTTCTTGCATGGCTTAGTAGGTGACATATCTGCTGGCTCATTCTCGATGTTGTGTGACTTGGTAGGTGACGTATCTGCTGGCTCATTCACAATCTTACGAGACTTCGTAGGTGATGTATCTACTTGGCTTCTATGATCAAATAGTGAGTGTTTGCTCATTGATAACCCTCCACTTGATATAATCTTAATCGTTTCTGGTGAGATATATAGTGGTTGTTCAGATCGACCGGACGAAAGCTCAGTTTGACTTCTGCTGAATGTTGGAGTGGTGAGATCAAGAGCCAGGTCTGACTTCCTCTTAATAGGTGTCACCAAATTCTGCACATCTATCGGGGATGCAGTTTCTTCGTTGGACACTGTTGGAGATTCTTGCAGTCAGTAATTCATTCGTTATTCTGTCAAGAAATAGCACTCTTACCCATTCGATGGTCATTCTGTTTTGGTGAATGTGAGAGTTCATTGTCGGCATTGGCAAGGCTCGAGAATGACTTTATGGACGGAGAGTTCGAAGCTGAGACTACTGGCGAAAGATCACCGGTGATCCCAACTGGAGAATTTAGTAGAGGTTCTAAAGGCTCTTGAGAATCCAGCCGGCCTTTTACGGCGGATAATACTGTATTGAGTGAATCCATAGTCTCGATTGAATGTAATGCTGTATTTTGACCTTCGTCAATTCTGGGGCTACTGGGCTTACTAGACTGAAGGCTCTCGGTAGAACCATCAAAAGTTGAGCGTGCGGCAGTAAGCTCTTCCTTTGGCAAACTCTCTAATATACTCGACTCATTCTTGGTTGGCAGCTTCTCTGTGTAGGGATCAGATTCGATCTTGATTTCTGTATCGCTGCTAGTAGATTTCGAGGCTTCATTAACTGGTGACTTGAAGAACTTGGATGCAATTCTTGAGGTTTTCACAAATGGGTTTTGACCATTCGTATCAGCCTTTGCGTCTCTAAGCGGAGCTACAGTATTTGATGAGCCTTTAGCGGTTTCTTGTCTCAACTCAGCATCGCGCTGTAAGAACGATGAGCTGAAGTCGATATTGCACAACTGGTCCAGATCGTTTTCGTCTACCTTCGGTGTCTTGGTAGATATGTCGTCTAGTTTGAGTGAGTAGCTTTCCTGTGATAGCAGGCTGAATGATTCTTCTTCAAGCTGTAGACTGTTCTCCGTATCAGAAGAATAGATTTCGTAGGATGATTCAAATTGAGATGCAAATCTAGTACTACTCTGCTCAATATCGACAGCGGAATTTTGCTTTTTAATCGGTGTTGACAGCTTTTCTTTGGTCTGTGGCTCGGTTTGCACTGCGGCTACTGTTTTGATGTCATCCATCGGGGTGCTTTGCGGTTCTTCTGATAAATCCACTTCTTCTACCATCTGCTCCCATATATTCTTCCATTCGTTCACAAATCGACAAAACGCTATGTAGAACGAATACGCAACAACCTTGTCTCGAGAAACGCCATCATCTGAGGTTTTTTCTAGTTTTCTCGTGAACGAAAGAATAATACTATTTCTAGCCTCTTCACTGAAGTCATACACAGCCTCTTTGAGAAGAATTTCGTACAGTGGAAAGTTTACTTTAAACTCTGGGGGTGCCTGATTCACCCAATAGTCATAAACTTGTTCTTTGCTGACGAAAAGCGATGGATCTGGCAATTTCTCAGAGCACTCGTTGGAAGAGTCGTTGTTCACTTCTGATGGTAACGGGATGAGCCCGGGTACTTCCTTACCCTCGACTAACGTTGCCTCCTCTAGCTTTTTAAATCTTTCCATAACAGCGTCAATACTTTCATCGTCATCAACATAAGAGCCCATATCATTCACCAGGCTACTGGCCTGTGTTCTACGTAAAGGTTCCAAAGAGCTATTGAAGAAGGGAACTTCTGCAGTTGGCTTGACTGAATTAGGTTTGGTAATACTGTTTCAAACAGCACTGGGTAAGCAATTGGATGCGAGACAGTTTTCGTAAGAATATCTTACCCTGGGATCTCGACTTCTTCGAAATCTTCATCTTCATCAGAACTATCCAGTTTGACTGGAGTTTCTTTTGTTCCAGCATTTGGGTCTTGCTTTTTGGACTTGATTCCCATTGTCCAACCACCAGCAACATCGTCGTTTCTAATCAATACGTATTCCCGATCGGTTTCTGATGCAATTCTCCCTTTCACTATAGTAGATGTCCTGTTGGTAGCCCCAGTAGACTCTAAGAACCGCTGCATCAAATCATTACGCCTTACAAGATTCTTGATTTGCAATTGCGAAAAATCAAAGGCGGTGTAAATACAGAGTTAAGTCAGATTTGGTAGTGATGGTGGACCATTCGCGTCTCGCGAAAAAACAAAAGGATATAGTAGCAGAGCGAATCATATGTTCCAATCGATTCCAGGATGTTTGTCTACTCTTATTTTTCAAGTCAAGCAAGATTTCCTGTTGGATTTCAACGGGCAAAGAGGTAAAGACCTCCGAATCCAAATCAATATTTTCGGTCTAGAATAGACGAAATACGTATGAGAATGTAATGTGCCATTTAGCATAAGCTTGGAAAACCTACATCGATTCCATGAATAACATAATCTTCGCCCTCCTCTAATGCCAACATCCTATCCTGTTCGACAGAAATTCTGTTCTCAAAGGAGACACATTTACAAACAGAATTAAAGTCAGCTATATAAAGCGACAGGGATTGCGAATTACCTGAATTCGGTATCGACAACGGGAAGCTCGTACGCGTCCCTTTTTCTTCTTCCCGCATCCGCTGTGGCTATGTTGGTAAGCCCCTGCTGGGAAGGTGATATCTCTTTATCTTTGACCTGATTTAAAGCGTGAAGTCTTAATTGGGCGGACAACAATTTTTCGGCGGTTTTCTGCAGATTTTTAGTCGTCCTCTCCTTTCTTTCCTTACGCTCCCTCTAGATACACGCACATAACGGTCATAAGTAAAATATACGTGAGGTTCATTCCCTCTTCTATGTCTGATCACTTACGATGGTTGAGCGCTTTAAAGTTGGTGCCCCACCATCAAACACAAACACAGGTTTGATATTAAAAAACAGCAGTTTACATATTCTCCTAAAGAAGCCAAGAATATGCGCGTTTGATAAAGTTTTCCCCTCCGCATCGCGCATAGCCTTTAGAAATTGATGCAGCCATATACTTGCATGTAAATCTCGAGTTAAGTATATTCAACACCACCTTGATACAATGCACGCTCCAAAAAGAAAATAAAAGGATATCGATCGCCAGTCGCTTGTTTCTTAAACTTTCAACCCTTACGGGGCGTGCTACAGGTTCGATTAAAGCCCATAAGCCTTTAACTCCCATTCGAAATTCTTCAAGGATGAATCAAACGTAAGGTTTAACCAAGTCGCACAAGTACAAGAAACCGGGAAGGTGGGATTCAAGAGAGGCTCAAAATCACAAATTAAATTGAAATTTGGAGACGAAGCCATCCTCGAAATCACGCCCCTACTGGTATTTGCTCAATCTCAAATTTTTGTCGATAGCGAGCACATGGCGCAGCATGGTGAATCTCGATGTATCTATCACGCCAATGAGCCAAATACAAGCATTGTGGCGGATTTCCTTTATGGCATCAGAATTCCAATAACAAACCACAGTGGTGCAAGAATACAATTTTATTGGAAATTTACAATACAGTTCAACGCGAAGGGCTCAGGAGCGCTTCGCGAGTCCACAATCAGAGTTTATGAAAGGCATGCTTCTACTTCAGAGGAGCATCGTTAGGTTGTGGAATTACTGGATTCACCTTCATATCTCACTGAGACGGATTTGTCGTCATGGGAGTCTCTATAGGCAGTACGTTGCGCTTGGGTTAGTCCAACCTTTTCTTCATCCACCTTGTTTGTCCGTTTGAATGGTGGCGGAGATAAGGCGGACGGAAACGTTTGATCAGCACGTCTCGGTATTGAGAAGCTTCGTGAGCGCTCCTCGTCTAGAATTCTTCGATTGACTAGCTCGTAACTTTCTTCTGCTCTCTTCGATTTTCCAAGGCCATCGAAGATATTCTCGTTTATCCCCGAGTTTGCTTCGAACGCCTCTTTATGCAGTAGCAGATTCGGTTCGGAAGACGGTGTCGTGGGATCGTAAGTCATCTTGAGGCCATGTGAGTGAGAGCCGTAAGTGGTAAAGTTGCTCGCGCCAGCCGACAAGCGGTTTAACACCAACAAATCGTTGGCCAACCGAAGCTGAACAATGAGATCGGTGTAAACCACGATCAAGGTATAATCCAACAGGACGTTGGAAACAATAATGGCGTTTAGAGAAAACGAAAAAAGGAGGGTAGGCACAGCCTGGTACAGGTATTCTTTAAACAGCTGATTCATCGATATGCTTTGTTCAGGAGGATACGCCTGCGAAGAGGTATCCACCTGCTGATTGGACTGCGGCCGCTCTAATTTTCGGAGTTGTGAGGTATGTTGGAAGATTTTGATCATAAATAGGCCTGTAAGAGTGGCATCTGTTGTCATGTCTAGAACAAAGGTGGCAGTAGTCGATACTGGCTCGAAAGTATCAAGGCAGAGACGGGCGATTTCATTGTAAAAAGGGCGCATTAGGCCGCAATGGGAGCCCACCGCCATACACTTGCATAAAAGTAGCAAAGAGAATCCGAGCCGGACTCCAATGTGTTGATGTGTAATCACCTCACACCTCCAGAAGAGTATAATATGGTTCAGCAGTTTGGCGAGGTGAACAAATGCGCATCCGAAGGATAATTGAAGCATGCAGGTGTTCGGTGTAGCAATGTTCAATCCGGTGGTTTCATTGATGGATAGAATGAGCCCTGCTGTAATGGCGAATAAGTTGGAAAACAGATGGGCTATACCCGCTTTTGTGCGGAGCAATGCGCGACGAGCAACCAGGATTCTGACGTTGATCATGCATGACGTTGCTACTGAAGCCAAGATTGCTACATAGAATCGATCAAGATACAGTGGCATGATTGTGGATACTGTAGGTAAAGCTTCGAATGGCAACAAGGAACTATGGCCAATCTTTCGGAAGATGGGATACAGCGTGAAACTCGTGTCAGATAGACTCCAAGTATTTATGTAAGTGGTGCATGCCGTAGGCAAATAGAATCGTCCATTTTTCAGGTTGAGTACCACCAACAACTGTTACCTCCCTATCAACTACCGCCAGACATTTAAACGTCACACTAATGCGGATCAACATGCGATGATTCCGACTTCTACGTATCCGAGGAAGATCCCCAGCCTCATTAGATGAACTGACCAGTTAGAGACTAAATTGCAACACTATACCAAGGTTTTTCTTGCCGTCTCGCAAAATGCTATAATTGTGGTCGATTGTGGGGCTATAGCCGAGTTTGCTCTAAAATTAGTAACGATACTAACAAATTTCCTTGATCGAAACCGCTGGTTGTACAATGATGTTGAGATTGGAGTGCCATATGGTCGATGGCTTATATTCCTTTGTAGTACTCCATCAAGAATACACCCTGAATATCCGTTAATAAAGCAGTTCCCTCTAACTCAGCCAGATGCCTGTTGAAAGTAGAGAATACATCATTGGCCATATTCCGGATGACGTGAAACGAATAGAAGTATAAAATTCAAGTATTAAGAATCACCAGTTATCTACAAGGCATATAATTAAAAGCAAGACACATGCTATACGCAGAATTGTGTTTCCCATAAAATGCTTCGCCGATTATTGCTTTTCATATCTTTACTAATCGGTCCTCGGACAAACTCCATGGAGAGTGTTTGTGATAGCTTGAGATCTCAGCCATACATGTATAAATTTTAGTACTAGGCCATTCTTGCAATACAATAAAATAAATTGGTCGGAATCCATCACTTTGACCTCCAAACAAACAGAAGCATCGGGTCAGATATTTTTGGCAATCACACTTCCCTAAGAGATGATCGCAATCTTGAGATAATTTCTTAATGAACTTGTAGGCGTTGTATCGCAATTAGGAATTGTTCGGAGCAAGAGGATGCGATGTTCGGCCTACCACTGAGAGCCTGCTTAATGTAACACTGAACTTGAATTCCATGAAAATGGCATGCTGTGTTCTGATTGAGTAACAGTGGGTAGACCTAAAGCCTGGATATACCTGAACTTGATGATAAGAGGGTCAAACGAATATTTCAATTGACCATGCTCATCTTGAAGGGTGTTTTCCACATTTTACAAGGCGTTTACATTCTATTCTACAGAATTTGCTACTGTATGTCTATAGAGACACACAATATATTGAGCCTGGCTTTTGAAGTAACCTCTAAACACGTGGAGTCACGAAATACCTCATATTGTTCGAGACAAACCAGTTGGTTTTTTTCAAGGTTACCTATTGACACAGGTCTCTCAGTGTGGCAATGATTGTTCTATGAATGGCCATATTGCCACAAAACGATAATTTTGAAATGTTCACATCAAGAAATGTCATTATACAACCACTGTGCTCTACCTTGTATGGATGAACTGAAGATGATGAAGTACGAGGTTCAATCTTGATTAGAACATATGGTACACAGCATTCAGGAAGTAGGGAATTGGTGATTTGAAATTATCCAATTTCAAACCATAGGTGCACAAGCAGCATGGCTTGGAGATGTATTTAAGTTGTATCCTACTACGTGCTCTCACCTTACACGTATTTGCAATGGTTCTCGACAACTCCTTTCGCATCAACAACTTTATCAATGGCCAGTATGTTGCTCCCCGATTAGGAGAGTATATTGACAACTTCAACCCCAGTACTGGGGAGGTAATCACATGCTTCGGATGATTTTTGGCTTTTCAGGTGACTGATCCATTCATTAGGTATACTCATACGTTGCTAACTCAAGCGAAGAAGACGTAAATGCTGCCGTAGCAGCTGCCTCTGATGCATTCCCCATTTGGTCCAGCAGGCCTCGCCAGGAGCGGTCACAGATTCTATTGAGAATTGCGGATCTACTTGAAGCCAAGGCCGAGTTATTTGGCGCTGCAGAATCCAAGGATCAGGGGAAGCCTGTGGCAATGGCAGTTCACAATGATGTACCTAAATCTGCAGCCATGTTCCGGTACTTCGCTTCATTGATAACCCACACCAAAGAGACTGTTAGCTTGATGGATGGTGTTAGTTTGAGTTATACCCAAAGAATGCCAGCTGGGGTTTGTGCCTTGGTTAGCCCGTGGAACTTCCCGCTTTACTTGCTGGTTTGGAAAATTGCCCCCTGTCTTGCAGCAGGCTGCACAGCAGTTTGCAAGCCGAGTGAGTTCACCAGCGTCACCGCCCACAGTTAGTATCTTCTTGCATTCTTCAACAATTTCATGGCAACTAAAATATATACATACAGTGCTTTGCGAGGTAATGCAAGAAGCTGGTCTTCCGGATGGTGTCTGTAATATGGTATTTGGTACTGGTTCACGTACTGGTTCAGTGTTGATTGAGCACCCTGATGTTGCGGCCATCTCCTTCACTGGAGGATGCGAGACTGGGCGTAAAATCAATGATGCTGCTGGAAGAGGATTTAAGAAGGCATCTTTGGAGTTGGGAGGCAAGAATGCTAATATCGTCTTTGCTGATGTGAACCTTCAAAGCTGTGTTCCTGTTTCCGTTAAATCTGCCTTCCTTAATCAAGGCGAAATTTGTCTCTGCAACTCTCGCATGTTTGTCCACCGGTCTATCTACGACGAATTTCTCAAACTCTTTATCGAGGAAACCCAGAGACTTGTGGTTGGAGACCCCAGTAAAAAGGATACATTCATGGGACCCGTAGTAAACAAGGCTCAATACGATAAAATCATCTACTATATCAAGTTGGCCGAAGAAGAAGGAGGGAAGATCGAGTGCGGTGGGATTGAAAAGCCAGAGACTATTCAGGGTACGGAGTTGGAAGGAGGCTACTTCATCAAGCCTACAGTGATCACTGGATTAAGCCCTCAATCTCGTGTAATGCAGGAAGAAATCTTTGGTCCAGTTGTAGCCATCTGTCCATTCGATGAAGAGGAGGAAGTTATTAAGCTTGCTAATGGTACTAGATATGGTCTGAGTGCATCAGTGTGGTCACTCAATGGCCAGCGTGCTCGCAGGGTGGCCGAGAAACTACGAACCGGCAATGTCTGGATCAATACTTGGATGGTTCGCGATATGGCCATGCCTTTTGGTGGAATCAAGGCCTCTGGTTTAGGCCGTGAGGGAGGCGAGCACGCCATTAACTTCTTCACTGACTACAAGTCCATCATGCTGGCCAATTAACTGCAGTAGAATTGTTTTGTCAAGACACAAACACTGATAGTAACATGTATTCTGGAAATTATAAATAAAATTGACAGAAATTTTGATATTACAACCTGAACCTTCAATCTTTGCCCATATAAACACCAGGATCAACGAATTGAACACGCGATGTCATTGTTGAGTGGATTCAAATCTTGCGTAGTTTATTTATCTGTTTCATCTTTGTATTATTCCATTACATCAATCCGTAGTGATGAATATTGCACATATTCGGCTACGTTTGAATCAAACAAATGGCACGTGAACAAATTGCCATATGATCAGGCCCTGAGAGTCAAATAGGAAAATGGAGTCTCCTAGGTCTTCTTTTGAATAAACCCGACGCCAACTAAATTAAACCAAAAACAAATGACTTATCACTGTAAGGTTCCAGGTGATCAATACATTAGGTTAAATTCTCCACTCACTGAACAGGGTTGATTAATCTTCACAGAGCAATTGCCTATAAATCCATTGTCTCCGTATTTCTCCATGGATGTATTGAATCATAGCAGTAGTTTCATATTCACGTTGCCAAAAGCTAGTACATTTAAGTCTACACAAGTCAAGCTCCAAGGTCTTCGATCTACAACTAATTCTAAACCCTCCCTTTCAAAGTAAACCTTCGATCCGTTTTTTGAAGCAAAGAGTAAAGTGGAATTGCTATGTCAGTTGGAGCGTCTTGGGCTACAAAGCATATTTTTGGTAAATCAAATCTTTCTCGGAACCTCTCCAATACTACTGTGTACGCTACACTGGACTGCTCCCGCTCTACTTGCTTGACTGGCCTGCTTCGTGGGCTACGGGATGGATCCACGACAACTACACCCATACAGGATATTGACACTATCAATGAGAAAGCTAGCAGCATTGTCTGGAGTAGAGGTGAAGAGCTAACTGAATTGGTGTTGAAAACATATCAACTTCTAAAGGTATTTTATGGACAAAATGATCCTCTTACGATACAAATGGAAAGCTATGATGAGCTATTGTTTGCCTGATCATTGCGAATTTCCTGATCTTAACATATTCCCACCGGCATGGGAAACGGAAAGTTGTACCAAAGAATTCTGTATTTTAAATGTTCCTAATCTTCGTATAGCACTAGACCGCTATCATTATATATATAATAAAGTATTTAGATGGGATCTCCAAAAACTGATATCGTGCGACAGTCTACACCAGAATGGATCTGCATATAAAGCGGAGCAATATGTGGTGAGTACTCGCATGCTGGCCTATCCAACTCTGAATCGTGATGGAATTTTCTAGTTCGTTGCAATTCTGTTCTATAGCAGACTGGCAAGACCACTACTTGGCGTATTTGTGCTCCAAATAATTCATATATCACCTTCTAATTCTAACACTATCCTTTATGCTTCTAATGCTAGATACTCTGATTTGACAGCACTTCTCGATCAGTTGCAGGAAGTTGCTTCGCAAGATGCTACTATTCGAGACTTGGAAACCGCAAGTCTGATCAGTGATACTACAAGGGCCACCAACATCTTTACCTCTGTATTAGGATCAGAACTTATCAAAACAATGATTTACTATGAAAAAGCAAAAGCCTCTTTGAGTGAAAAACTAATACAATTACTGTCTGAGATCGGTCCATTCGAGGCTATACCGCTCTTTGGCCCAATGAGTATATTTTCAACGAATTCCATTCCAGGAATGAGGCCAACAATCTCAAACAAGGGGAAGGAAGTTGCTAGACAAGGCTATAATTGGTCTGATCTACCATCTGATAAAGCTCGAAGAATTCGTACTTGTCTTCTAGATCGCTACGCAAAATTCGTAGAGCTCGAGAAATTTGTTTCTCTAAACCACATCGTAATGAATAAGGTACTCGAAGAATTTGAAAAGATTACTGGCAACGATATACAGCAGCTTGGTGTGCCTGACAACGCTAAAGTATCTCGAGTAGTCAATCGTATTTTTCAACCCAACAGACAGTATTCCGGAGATGCGAAAACGCGCTTTAGTTTCTTTGGCCTATATCTACACAGCTCGCTCCATATGCCAAGTTATGACGGGCGTGCTTTTGCTACCATATTTTATGATGGTAACATAGATGGCGCCGAGTTGGAATTGAAATCATATTCCCGCAGGCAGTTTGCTTGGAAAAGAAACGTATTTCGGAGAGTGTTAGTAGGTATGGAAAGAAAAGTCGAAGCTGCCGGTATGCTTCAGGAATCCACTCAAGAAATTGTCGGTAGAAGTTGGGAAGGGATGATATCTCCTCTATTAATCCCTGCTAGCCTCTTGGGTATACTCGCATGTCTAGTTGTGCTTGTTATTCTGGTTTATGCGAAGATTTTTGATACTTCTGAGCAACAAAACTGTTTTGCCATGCTAGTTTTTGTTTCTCTTGCGTGGGCAACTGAGGTATTATTTTTGTTTATTATGGTACGGTACAGAAAACTCATTATTGCCCAGGTTATACCCCTTTTTGTGACTGCACTTCTTGTGCCGATGATGGCTGTGTTTCTCCGAGTATTGCGGTCTGATGATGGGTTGTTTAATCGACTTACGGCACAACAAGCTTCTCAACGTATTTTGGCTTCGATGTTTGCCCCAGTAATTATGCTATTATTGGGCAGTTTTTCAATCACCACTGCACTTGGCAAATACAACGTTGCCGACATAATGACTACCTGGGCATTTTCTAAAATTGGCACTAGGTTCAGCACAGTATTACTGATATGTATGACTGTTGCCACCTTAGCAAGTATATGGGTTGGGAATGTAGTGGGCCCAGTCCTCTGCTTTTCTTTGATCCAGCCGATCTTGCGAACGCTTCCACCTAATAGCCCTTTCGCTCGCTGTTTAATTATGGGGATTACGTTTGCGTCGAATATAGGTGGGATGGCATCACTGACAAGCTCACTTGAAAATACCACTGCTATCGATATTATTCAACCACGTTCTTCATGGACTCAATGGTATAGCATTACTCTCCCGATTTGTGTGGTTAGTGACTTGGCGGTATGGAGACTGCTGCTATGGAATTGCAAACCAGCATCTCATATACCAAACTACTTGACCACGAATGATCGCAAGGCCTTTTCACGAAAGCAACTATTCATAATTTTTGTTACTCTGTTGACTTTAATCTTCTTGTGCGTTGAGTCTCAGCTAGCGTCGATGGTGGGTGATCCGGGTGTCATCGCAATTATTCCAATGATCGTATTTTTCGGATCTGGGTTACTAATCAAGGAGGATTTCAACAATTTTTTATGGACTGTTGTCATACTAGCTATGGGAGGAATAACGCTGGGTGAAGCGGTAGAATCATCTGGCCTCTTGCATGCAGTTGCTCAATATCTTTGTGCTGTGATTGAGGATCTATCTCCCTGGAATGCCCTTGTTATAACTTGTTCTGCAATCCTTGTGATGTCTACATTCTTTTCTCACTCGGTTGGTGCATTGGTCATTTTGCCATTAGTCACCAACATGAAAAATACCCTACCTAGTGCTCATCTTCGCCTTCTGACCATGGTATAGTCATCGAAGTTTCGCTTCAAATTAACTCAAAATCTCACTTTCTTTCAATTTAGAGCGCTACTCTAATGTGCTCTGGTGCCATGGGGTTACCAATCTCTGGATTCTCTAATATGATTGCCGCCATGCACGAGAGCGAAGTAGGTGTCCGTTATCTCTCTAACAAAGATTTCTTGAAGAATGGAATCCCAGCCTCTTGCTTAGTTTTGTTGATTATAGTAACAATCGGCTATGGGTTGTATTTGACTATTGGTCATTAGAAAAATTGACAAAACCCCTTCAGATCAGTTAATGTACCTTCTGATTTTCTTCGTATATACCTGAATGTTGCAAAACAATAAATCGTTTATGTATACCATTCAAAAAAATCCAGGAAGTATGGCATGTGGGAGCTACGTACACCTTGCCCAACAGGTTCTTGGGTCTAAACGACAATTATATGAATACCATATCTTTCTAGGCTTATATATTGTATATGGCTATGGCGCCATGGGCTTCTGGTGAAGCTCCAGTTCCGGCCACATAGAGTTGATCAATAAAAGCCAATGAGTTGATCTTATCAAAAGGTTCAGGCTGAAATTGAGTTATGATAGGACATAAATCTTCGGCAGTGTCATTTGTTAGCTTCTCAACAAGGTTTGAGGTATCCCAAAGAGTTATCATCCCTTCATTTCCAGCTGAAGCAAGCTTATCACCGGCTGGGTTAAATTTACTACATATGACAAAAGTAAGCTGACGATCTTTCCAAGTGTATGGGATACATAAAAGAAATTACACTTGAGCCACTGAGTAGCTATGTCCTCCATAAAGACGGCCTTTGTTCCAGCTAGCCTTTCCTCTGTTTTTGCCTTTGGGCCCAGCAGCTAATATCTGGATGGTTCCATCACCCAGAGCGGAAGCAACTATCTTTCCATCAGGAGATACCGTTACGGAATTGACGAAAGGTGGGTTTACCAACTGATTGGATTGTTGCTGATCAACATCTTCAGCTAGAGGACAGAGTGCCATCAATATCATGCTGGTTAGAAGAATATTGATAATACTTACTCATATTAAATACTTGAATTGGCGCTCCGCGGGAAAAATCCCACTGTATTAACTGACTATCCAGTCCACCTGAAAACACTGAAAGATGATTTAGCCAGAATAATTTCAACCGGAAACTTCAAGATTACCTTCCCACGGCTTTTTGGGACGGAAACTAACAGACATAGCAATCTAACGGTATCGAAGACAATCAATACAACATGATATCAGTACTGCGATCAACTAAACAAGTTACATTGTCGTGGCACTGGCGGAAACGTTTGACTGGCTTTTGGGTGGATATGTCGGTGACTTTGACTTCACCATTATCATCACAAGTAGCAAGTAGTGTGGATTTTTCATTAATAGCTATCTTTCAATAGTATCATTGAGTTAAAGAGAGTATCCCTGAAAGCTAATATGTGCAAGTACCTGATTAATCTCCTCTTCGTTCGTTTCATAGATTACAGACGATTTTGTAATAATAGGGCTCTCCGTGTTCCGAAGGTCATATCCGTAGACTTTGTTGCTGGAAGAAACAAAGAATTGGTACGGGCACGTGTTGGATGCGAATTTTACGCTAGTAATCTAGTGTTTAGACAGTAGTTATATGTCAATCCTATCAAAGATTCAATATCAAACTAAATTTACAGCATCTTCAAAGCCTTTAAATCCCCAGACTACTCTGTTTGTCTTTAAATCCCAAATGCGTGCCGTTGTATCCTCTAGGTAAAATGAGCATATTGTGTTAAGGTTGATGTTCCTAGAGATCTAACCTGATCCGGTAGCAAGGAAAGAGCCTTTGTTCAGAAAGTTGTCAGAAATATCAATAGATAAAATAGCATCTTTATGACCCTTCAACAGGGCTACGGGCTTCTGTGTACCAAAGTGTTTTGATTAGTTTGATATGGTCTAGTCAAAGAATAATTTCAATTCAAATCAATACATGAAAATACGTACATTAACTGATGTCGCCATGTGAATTGTAAAGACGTTGGACAATTACAGGCCTCTTTCACTGCGCACCTTTTAAGATAATTTCGATCAAAGCTCGATGGGCAAAATAAAAATTACCTGAAGAATCGTGATTAGAATACCGATTTGTAATGTTTCTGATGAATCAGAAATTGCAGAGCTACATAGTACTCCACACATAATCAGGATAATTTCGGGGTTGCATTCGATGATCATACTGGGTAAACTTCATTGGCCATAAAACTAATCTGATTTCTCGGTCAGGTATTACATGGGGCTATGTCACGTGAATGACTCATGGCCCAGTGCTTGGTATTTCCTACTTCAACACTATCAATAGTAAATGATGATACTGAAGATTAGAAATTGCCTTAGGAAATTTTCAAGAGTCCTTTCTTAGTACGCACGTACTCAATTTCCGAAGAGTATGGCATCTTCAATAGCCATATCTCTAATGCTGTTCGCCTTACACTCGAACGAAGTGTATGTGCATCAAATCTTTCAGATTGATTTCGATAACCTCCTATTTAGGCTATCCCAAGAACAAATTATCAATATTTGTGATGAGATTCTGATTGGTGCACAAAGAGCGTCCATTGTTAGAGCAGTATAAACTTATGAAGTCAAAGTGTGACTGTCATTTTCGGGATCGTCACTACGGTCACTATGTAAAAGTCAGGCTGATATCTTCTCTGTTAGGCGTTTGGTTCCCCTAATTCATAGGCGTTCACATTATCTAGATGAGGTTTTTCTTGCTTCAACGAACTCATATTCCATAGCTATATCCAAACCTGTAATATTTGAGCACATCTTTTAATTTGAAAACTGAAGGTCAAGCTCATTGTTTGATACCTTCCTGCGTATTTTCTCGTACATTGGCCCAAGCACGTGAGTCAAGGTTATTTCCTAATTAGTGCATCCAATTTATATCATTTATTCCAGTGTTACTCTGCACTACATCAGATCCTTCGAAATCCCTATTTACATGAGTGGAACCTGCTCGCCAAGCTTGTCCACTTGAAATTCCAGACTAATAATATCTTGGTAACCATCGAAACTCAGCACTATCGCTTTGTTTTTAGTAGGAGGAGGCCAAGAGTGAATGTTTCTCCGAATGAGCTTGAGGGGAACAAAATTTTGAATATTCACTTGCATTAAACTTTAAATAATGGTCAATCAACCTCTTATATTTGAATAGGTGGTGGTATTTGCAGGGATATCAGTATCTCACCTTGAAACAGTCCTATCAAGTCATCTGTACATTCTTTCACAAAGCTGAACTGAATCATTTGTGATCAGTGACCAGTCCATCTAATTACGTTGTTCAACTGGATATCAAATAGTATATCAATTCAACATTTTCTTCTATATCCAATTTGTTTTAGGTTATCCTTTTTGTTCGAGATAGTGCGACTTGACTTATATTGCCTCCACCCCACTTAGTATTTTATGGTTTTGTTCTTGTTCAATACTTCTGAGAACTAAATTCGCTAAAAGTAGTTTTGTTTCGGGATTCGTCTAGCAAACATCCCAAAGCTTGTGTTGCGTATCAATGAAGATATCAAAAAGTAAAAACAAGGGAAGTTCGCGCAATTCTGAGGCAGGTCTCGACGTATCCACTTCCGTAACAACCGACAAGACAAATGGCTCCAAAGCTAGCACCAAAACGAATGCAACTTCACAAACCAAAAGCACTTTAACAAATGCTTTCAATGCTCTGTTTGGAAGATCACGTTCTACAGCCTCCGAAAAAAAGGCTGGTACAGCCAGAGCGGTAGAGAACACCCGCACTTCAATCAAGCCTGTCATCATGGATCTGAATACCACTGTTTCCATAAACAGCCTACAGGTTAACTCACCGGATGTTTTTACCTCTTCAGTTGAATACATAAGTGGTACTTTCACGGGCTCACCAGCAAGTCAAAGTCTCTCTCAAAGCCTATCACAAATCCTTGAAACTGATGGTTCTAGGCCTACCTCAACTTTGAGTATTCCGCGCTCCTCACGACCACGTTCAACATCCACAAGTATGGTGAACATAGAGACAAGAAGCTCCTGCAATAGCCCTCGAGACAGTATAGCCAGTAGTACCATACTTAAAGAAGGATACCTTAACAAAAAGGCCGATTCCTATCAAGGACCTACAATTGGCCTAGGGCGTGGGTGGAAAGTATATCGTGTAGTCTTGAAAGGAGCGAAGCTTTATTTTTATAAGCCTCCAACTGAAAATGAGATCAAGAGCATGTTCCCTTTATCAAGAAAAGGTCGTCCGCTCACTGTTGCTTCCGAATCAATAGAAATCATCCCTAAGAAAACGCGCCCTTCGTTTCATGGGAGTAAAGGGCTGAAGCTCACTAGTGCCTCATTTACTGCTCCTACGCGCGCTTTGATATTCGAACCGTTATCTGATGCTGCTAATGATCCATTTTTTAGACCCGTATACAATAATGCCAGCACTCCACTCGCATCTCGATACTACTTTGGGGAGTGCTTTACAGAGGTGGACCCGGTCAATTTTCGTTTCAAAAGATACGTATGTCTCTTGATATTTGACGACATCTTGATGATTTGTAAAAGGAAATGGGTGAAGAACCACCGAAACAGTATATTCGACGCTGTAAATGGCGCCTTTCGTCTTGGTAGCGGTGCTATTTCGTACGATACATTTCTTCAAGATGATGAGAACACTTCTCAGTCCGGCAAAGGGTACTACACTAAATGGAAACACGGGACAACCTATCCATTGGATCTAGTCGACATTATCGAAGCGTCTTCAACTTCATTTACCCGTGCAAATCCCAAACTGCCATATAATTCTAGCAGGGCAACCATCTTCTCTCAATCAAACAACTCGATCACTTCTATTGATCTTGACTATTCAGGGAATGGTATACAGGCAATGCAGATCTTCGTTGGTGGGCCCAATGCTGCGAAGCGATTGTTTGTTGCTAAGGATGATGTACAACAGACTTGGCTTAGCAAATTCAATATCGCAAAATCGGCATATTCTCGGAAGTCGGCCAAACTAAGAAGAAGTGAAGATCAATTAAACTCCAGCTTCAACCTTAGCCGAATGAATTTAAGTAGCACCAGCTTGCACCTACGAGATGAATCAAAGCTGCGTTCCCAAAAGAGTGACCCAGTAATTCGCCAACGTCTATATTGGGGTACCAAGATACATCCAGATCTGCTAACGACTTCAGAGGAATCCAGTGAACAGTCGAAAATCAAGGAAGTAATCGGTGGATCGGTGGATTCACTTATCCATGAGCTGTTGTTTCAAAATGTGGAAAGCCAGGAATCCAACTTTTACAGCAGTAGTCAGTTTACCAACGCATTCCTAACCACTTTCACCTGCTTTGCAACTCCAGTTCATTTTGCCAAAGAGCTCAAGAGATGTGCTATGATGGGCGCTCCTGAAGAATCAGTAGCCAGTGCTGAATATACAGTGTTGGAGAGGCTCGAGGAAATCATCACTCTATGGATCACCGAATTTAATTTCAGCATCGATCAAGAAACCATTCAACTAATTGAGAACATTGCAGATGACCTGCTTTCGAAAAATCCCAAATTCGCCTCGGAGCAGTTCAAAAGTATACTTCACCCTCTCACGCGTAAATCCGATTCCCTAAGTTTGCGAGATTCACTATGCATAAATCTGCCAGTCGCACTCGAAGGAAACCATCTCAATCATCTTACTCAAGATTTTGCCACCTTGAAAAGATCAGGCCTCTCTCCCACAATCTTCCTGAAAATATCGCCAGAAGATTTTGCTCAAGAGCTTTACGTGTTTCATACTCGTTGCAAATCTCGGGTGGATTCTCAAACACTTTCACTGAAGAAGCTTCTTCCTAATTTGGATAGTGCGAGTAGCCAGGAAAAGCCGTCACTGTGCATAGCAAATGTCTTCTTGTTCACAGTCTCTGAACCGCATTTCCTCACCAAGCTGGTCTATAGCCACCTGGTCACCAACGCTCACTCGATGCATCCCGCACGCCGTAGTACCATATTGACTCATTGGGTTCGAGTTGCTGAGGCTTGTAGACTCTTGGGTGATATGGCATCTTGGGTTGCAATCGCCCTTGCAGTATGCTCTCCCATTGTTGTCAGGTTGCGTGAAACCTGGAAGAGTGTAGATAGGCGCACATACCACAAGGTTGTACATGAATGGGCCCCCGCCTTGTTTGAGAGTGGGCTATATCCTTCTGAGATACCAATCGTTCCGGATACCAAAGCAGTAATGTCTGAGCTTGCTTCAAGCCCTAGCTCTGCACACGTTATCCCATACTTTGGCGGGATTCTCGTTATTTTGGATAGAATCAACAAGGCTGTGCCGTCATTAATTCTGGGAACTTCAACAATCAATTTCCGAAAGTATCAGGATATATATGAAATCATCAAATACACACAATCGTCATGGAGCCATTTCGTTCGAAATTGCAGAATGAAAGACACCCTATCCGGCACCCCATTGCTACAGGACTATTTTGAGCATCTTCTCCTTGCGGATGATATGGCGGTGGACTTCGATTTTGCCCAGGAATTTTCTGCCTCTCTGGATTGTGAGCCTTCGATCAATATTCGTTATTTGCAAGAAAACGGCGGTAGATTAGGTGTTCCTAACCCAGCTGGACACTTTCCCCTGGATTTCATTCCCGTTTTTTCCGAGCACACAACGTTTTTGCAAATGCTGGCTTGTGTCGAACCATTCGAGTCTAATCTGGCGAGTCGCGACAAAGAGTGCCAGCCCACCTTGAACGGCAGACCTAGTTTGAATATATCTGCACGTCACGGAGTAGATACCTCCTCGACTTTCTTCAAGGGTATCTCTTCAGCCTCTCAGCTGGCCCGGAAACGAGCACAATCGATGCCTTCTAAACAGTTGTCAAAGAGCTTAGATTCAGACAAGAGCAGCTGGTGGGGATTGATTCAAAAGTCTAACGGAAATGCATCTGTTCTATGCACCCAAAATACTCCAGAGTGTCTAGACCGACAAGAGTGCTTTTTACTTACAAACGGTGGGGAGTTGATATTTACGATTTACCAAATCCAGGCAAATAATGACCGAAACACCTTCAAGTTGGTCATCAAAGGTGGCTTAGTAGATCGTCTTATCGACATTTTGCTCTTTGGGATTAATACAAGGGAGCTTCCTCTAGTTGATTCGTCTGGAGAGAATTTTATTTTCGACGAGAGCGAAGAGGTGATCTTCGATGAGCAGGAGTATCTGTCATATTTCTTCATGACTTTCCGAAGCTTCTTGAACCCCGGGGATCTTCTAACCAAGCTTCATCGAAAATACGTGGATAGTGAAAATGATCCAATGTCACCGATATCGGATATTCAATCACATATCGAATCCAGACCTGATATCAGAGCCAGCGTCATGAAAGTCATCGAATATTGGATAAGGAATCATCTTCATGATTTCATTGATAGCTTGGAACTCAAAGAGAACATTGGTGTATTCTTCAACGAAATCCTCGAAGATGAGGGTAATTGTACACGACACGGCCTAGAGTCCAGCCAACCGATATCAGAGGTCGAAGAGCAAGTGAAAAGAATATTGAATTATTTGACCTTTTCTTCACTCATTCCCATCACTATACTCAACCAGTATAAAATCTCCGAGTCTCGCTTGCAGAAGAATGCTGAAACACTACCGGCGCCTTCTCAAGCTACTGATCCTTTTGAGATGATACTTGGCTTTTCACCTAGCCTGGTTGATAAAGATTTCGATAGTCCCGCCACAGAGAATGTTGATGTATCCATCCCAAGCATAGATGATATTTCTCCAGAGCAATTGCTGCTTGCTCTGAACGAATGTGCATTGGAACTTGCAGGGCGAGTCACACCTCAGGACTGGGTGTATACTATTAATGACCTGGAGGCTCAGCTGGTGAACCCTTTGGCATGGTACCCAAAGAAGAACATACAATCTACACTCGATGATGAAACAGTCATTTCGGATATATACATGGTACTCGACAGCTGTCGTTCCGCAGCCACTAACATATCCAATCCCGCTGTAAATACACATTTTCTGTCCTCCCTTCCAGGAAACATATCCTCATTCTATCACTTACGAGAAGCAATCAAGCAATGGGTTATCGCCGAAGTCACGTCATTCGCGATCGATTCTGAATTGCGCTCCTCGCGTATCGTTAAATTTTTGAACGTGATCTCCCTATGCCACGGCGAAATGAGCAGCCATGGAATCGAAAAACTTGAAATGTTCAAAAGCAAATTCCTTGTTGATACTGTGAAATCACAAATGAAAATTCCGTCATTTGTCGAAAGAGCCATCATCAGTGGATTAATTGCTCCCGAAAGTCGAGCTTTTATCAAGGCGTGGAACGATGCAGCAGCTACCTTGGAAAAGTCTACCGATTCCATCCAAGCATTTTTGAATCACCAGATGTCGAATAACACCACGGCACCATTGCCCAAGGATTATCACAAATCACCTGTAAAGCATATTGGACTCATTCCGTGCATTGGATGGGTCATCGAAGGCATACTGAGCGTGTACTACCATATTCCCGACCATCTCTTCTCTTCGAAGCGAATGCTCAACTTCGAGAAGAGAACGTTGATATACGATTTGATCCAATCATTTGTTCAGTGGCCAACAGCCTGCTCTAAATTGGATGCCTTGGCCTCTGTGAGCATGAGATTTCTCCTCTCACGGCACATCCTACCCAACAACCCAGAACTAAGTGTTATCAGAGATTATGCGGTGAAAGAGAACGCCAAATTCAAGATTCCGTCAGGAGGACACATAAACGGCACCTCCCAAAATCGCAAGATCTTTTCAAAATTGATACATTCTGAGCAGGAGAAACGTAAACGGGATTCAAGAGAGAGAGAAAAGCTGGACCGTGAGGTGCGTGATCAACAGCTCGATATTCAACGCAGGATGAATGAGGAGGCCAGATTGAAAGAGAAGAGAATGAAGGAACAACAGCAGCGTAAGGCCAAAACCAAAGAACTAGAAAAGATGACGAATTTATTTAAATCCGTTCATTCATCCAATCCATCCCAACCCGACGATATCTCAGCGTCACTTCCTACGATCTCGTTCACGCCAGCCACTGCTCACTCAAAGAATTACCATTCTTCATCCTCGAATGATGCAGCACCCAACCTGCTGACGCAATTTCCCATTGCGAAGCCATCCTTAGCCATCAACCTAATCAATTGCAATATTGCAGTTGAAAACTCGCGCACCAAACGCGACCACGTTTTTAAAATCACTTCTGAGGAAGGGTGTCAGTATCTGCTGCAAGCTATCGATCGTCAAGATATGCTGAGTTGGGTCAAAGCCATTACTGATGCAGCAAAAGAGGGAGCAGCTAGAAGATTTACCGTCTTGGTGGAGGATGCCAGAAAAGAAAGGATCAATCAAAATGCAGACCAAACACTAGACTCTGAAATCGGGAAAGCGATATCGGAAACACCTGAAATTTCTAAAGGGAGATCGTCTGGTAGTGTATCTTGCACCAAATCTCCAACATACTCTTGGCTAACAGTAACATAGTGTTTGGAATTGAGTTGTCCTCATTGATGAAATATGAGGATGGCACCTATACACTACCGGTATTGGTTGAAAAATGCCTTCATGAGGTTGAGGAGCGAGGTATACACATTTTAACAACCATTGCTCTGATAACTGCTGACCTGTGCCATGTTAGGTTTATATGAGGTCGGAATCTACCGTATATCTGGAACAGCCTCTGCGATCGAGCAACTTCGACGGGACTTCAATGAAAGTAAGTATAGCAGCATTTTCGCCATGTAGGCCACCCACCAATATCTAAACGATGTGATCACTAGACAGCCATACAGTTGATTTGTCTAGTGAAGAATGGAGAGATATAAATGTAATATCAGGCGTTTTAAAACAGTGGCTGCGAGAACTACCGGAACCAGTGCTTACGTTTGACCTTTACCACGACCTTATATCAGCCTCTGGTGAGTTGGGATATTTCATCTCAGTGACACATCTGCTTACAGATTATATTTCTCAAATTTTAGTAATAGATGATTATGATACTCGGTTGATCACAATCAAGAACCTCGTCTCAGCCCTTCCAAAGCCCAACTACATATTGCTCAAGAGATTAATTGAGCATCTAGAGATGTAACGAAAGCCCTCCCACCGGTCTATCTAAAACCCCGTTACTAATTGGAATTTAATTCATAGGATTACGGATTACGAAGATATTAATCATATGTATGCCTCGAATCTCGCCATTGTGTTTGGACCCACCTTAATTCGACCACCACCGGGGCCGCTCTGCTTTGCCACCTCCATGGCAAATCTTGGCCAACAACAGGCATTGGTCAAAAATCTGATTCTACAGTACCATTGGATTTTTGATGTAGAAAAGGAGGTGGAGCAACAAAGCAGACATAAGCAATATTTCCTTGGAACTCTCGAAGAGGAAATTGAGGTTTAAGCGAACCACCTTGAGTATGTATTACGCCATGAGTGACCAGACCCAACCCAACCCAGCCGTATTAATGATTACTAGATTACATAATACTGTCCCCAAGATTTTTACATCTTATTTCTACTCTTCAAATATCCAACCGAAATCTACACCAATGTCACGTATATAAGTAGTTTTCTTCAAGCTGTCAGTCAGGCTGGGCCTGTTTCTTTGAAATTTTGTTTACCTGAATCACCTTGACTCGTAGATATCCTTCTGCTTCCTGAAAATATTACCGAACTGGCGTATTTCCTATATCACGTATACCCTCCAGCATAGCGGTAGTATTCATGCTTTATCCTTATAAATTATTGTTTTTGTGATAGAAAATAATCGGCAGGTCAAGCAGTAATGTTTAATCTTCAGAACCATCTCGCCTTGAACCCTCGAGTAAAGAATACTTTGGCATACCAATGCGACTGTAACATACAAAAATCAAGTAATTAAATTATAATGAATATCCGAACTTTTTGGGAGTTCCTTCGATCACAATGTGAAATACCATCAAATGCGACTATACATATCTATCAAAAACGTGTACCTGTCATTCTTACGCAAAGATCCGACTGTTACTCACCATATATATATATACATATATATGTAGCAAATGAGGGCTTTTATTTTTCCTTAATAAAATATGCTTGCATACCAAAGAGGAAAGGTCAAAACCTTTAACGGAAGGAATGGTTGTGAATTTGGATGAAGTATTACTTCGGCCATTTGTGCAAGATAGTTGTTCGATGAAAGTGGGAGCAAACCACATAGCATCAACACTACCTGTTCAGATACCAGCATAATTGCAATACTCAAGGACTTTAGCTTAGCAGGCGCAACCTGAACCAGTATTTCTGCCAGCTACTCCGTTGTTATGAAGATCAACCCTTCCATTGTTAGAACCAATGGCGCCTGGGCGAGTTCGAGGCATCGCTAAGATATGCTCAAGGGGGATCTTCTTTGCTGTAAACCAAGTATTTGTAAGAGGTAAGAAGACGCGCAATGCAAAAATCCGGACGAACCAATTTCAGTGAAGACCTCGTTAACCCCCTCGCCCGTTTTTGCGCTTGTCTCGAAAGACATAAGTCCGACCTCATTGGCATACGCACTTGCCTCCTCGGTGGACACTTCTCTGACATCTTGATCGTCGGTGTTGGTCTCTTCATTCTCCTCTTCAATCTCCTCGTTTGGAAGCGCGACCAAGTCAACTTTGTTGCCAACAAGGGCAATAACTATGTTTGGATTTGCTTGGCGCTGTAACTCCTTTACCCATGATTTGGCTTTATCTAGGGAGGCCTGTATTACTATGAGTATATTTCTATCTGTCAAGAGTTAATTTTGTAAGCAGCTTACGGCTTTGGTCACATCGTATACTATAACAGCGGCTTGTGCGTTACGATAATACATGGGTGCCAAGGAGTGGAATCTTTCTTGACCAGCGGTATCCCAAATTTCAAATTTGATTACTTTGTCTTCCAAACGGCACTTTTGAGTCAAAAAGGCGGCTGGGTAACAAGTGGATGCGTTACTAGAGTGTGCACCAAAAAAACCAAATTAGCTTTGAAGAAAAGCAAACCTCCGATGGTAGGCTCCTTATTCTCTTGAAACTCGTTGTTCACAAAGCGCAGTACCAGGCTGGACTTCCCTACTGCCGCCTCCCCTGCAAATAAGAGTAATGAACTCTGTTCAGAAAAATGAAATAAGCACCATTCCGAGTAGAGTGCTTACCTAATAATACCAGCTTCACCTGGATAGGTTTGTTGTTACCTGCAGTATTTGAGGCAGCAAAGCCAGCTTCTGAGTGCGAAGATAGAGAGGACGACATGGTTATTCGACTTCTGTACAACTGTCAAGCAAAATAATAAAAATGAAATGCAGATGTAAAAAAGCACTAATAAGAAGTCAATAGTACAATAAAATATAAAGAACTTTTAAACGATACTATCAGAAAGGAATGAGTATTTGGCCAAGGAGTTGGATAAATAGACGCTTCTATATTAAAACCGATCGGATCTTCAAAAGGGGCGCGAATGATCCAGTGTAATAAAAGGAACTTCAAAAGCACTCATTGACCTAAAATGACAGCATAACAAATAAGTAATCGACAATCCGAAGCCATCCACATGATCATGTGACAATGCAACATTTAATCAGTACCCAAGCAGTCATACCTGTCAACCCTCTAACCATATAGCTACTAGATAATTTATTTAATCAAATTTAAAACCACTCCGTTTCTGATGTTTCATATTCGAAAGGTTAGTGGACAATTGGGCATCATAAATTTCATCTACAAATGGGCGATCATGAGATCAAAGATTGATAAAGTAACATTCGATTCCTAGATTAAACATAGTTTATATCAGAATTTGGTTTGCAAAACCGCGGGAGCCGATTGCACGCTAGGGCTAATCATTCTACTTGCTTGAAGGCTGTAGAAATCAAAGAAAAAAAAGAAATGGTTTGAAATTTTTTTGCATTCACGTGATGATGGAGGGTTCTCAATCAGTGTGGCCTCATAAAACTAAGATGCTCTTCGTATATGGTTTCTTCCTTTTTAAAGAGTGGATTGATTTTCTTGAGAGGAAAGAAAAAGTAAGTGTATTTCGAACTCTTGGCTGCTGGATTTGTTGGGCTTGACTTTAATGAAGTGTGATCACACTCCAGCCTACATATATCTAATCCACCTTATTCCCCATCCATCAATATTAACACTAACTTGCGTACATTAGCCATGTCTGCCGCTAACAAGATTGTCAAGCCAGCAGGCGCCGCCCCTGCTGATGAGCTCGAACTCTCCGTTGCTCAAGCCCTCCTCGATTTGGAGAACAACGTTCCTGAATTGAAGAAGGAGCTCCGTCCCATCCAAATCTGTGCTGCCAAGGAAGTACGTAGTGGGTGTATGCAACCTATAGCTAGGCTCCAATTAACTTGAACTTTATCACTAGGTCGAGATCGGCGCTGGTAAGAAGGCTGTTGTTGTCTTCGTCCCCGTCACTTTGTTCAAGGCTTTGAACAAGGTTCAACAACGCCTCACTCGTGAGCTTGAGAAGAAGTTCTCTGACCGCCATGTCATCTTCATTGCTCAACGCCGTATCATGCGCAAGCCTACTCGTCGCAGCCGCGCCAAGCAAGCTCGCCCCAGATCTCGCACTTTGACCGCTGTTCACGAGAAGATTCTCGATGATATTGTTTATCCTACCGAGATCGTTGGTAAGCGTACCAGAGTCAAGGTTGACGGTAGCAAGACCATCAAGGTCTTCCTTGACAGCAAGGATGCCGGTTCCCTTGAGTACAAGCTTGATACTTTCTCTGGAGTCTACAAGAAATTGACCGGCAAAGATGTTGTCTTTGAATTCCCAGCTCATCAAATTGAATAAGTCACTTTTTGAAATAGTAAATACTGAAGTATTTACGTTGGTTTCCTGACATGAGTGGTGTTGCTTATATGATTCTTTCCATCTTCACATCCCATTTGATTTAATAAAATGATTGATATTCATTACATCTGGCTCTAAATTTAAACTACAGGTGACGCATGAGGGATTAAGTCTAGGCAATTTATAGGCTTAGATTTCATCAGATACTTGAACAACGGAATACTTTTCAAACAAAGCTTTATGTTGTGAGAAGAGCTTGAATAATCCGTTACCGGTGGTCATATATGTGAACTCCATGTACATGGTTCGATTTAAACAATGGAGGGTTGCTATGCTGTTGGGTGTAAACGCAGCAAAGCTAAGGTTTTCAGCTAAGGTTTTCAGTGTGGGCAGAAAGGACCAATCATGTCACACTGATGAATGAATTCTATTTTTCAGAGTCCTATAAACCACCAGTAAATTCGTATTGCTTAGTAAAAATATTTATTTATAAATATTCACCATGGTTAGTACAATTAGAAAATTACATCTGGTCACATGCTTTAATTACTCAAGTAAACACAAATGGTGAACAAGTAAAATCGAGACACTACCTCGATTTTTTGACAGTAAAGCAACACTGAAATCCTTGTGTGTTTTCAAGATGTTACTTCCATTAGAACCTAAAGATTGTATTCTTGACTCGCCAGATTTTAGAAACCAGCTTATCAAACATGAAAATGCGGTTTCCAAATTCAAACTCTCATTAAAAAATTTGACCAAATTTGGCGAGGCCTTGACCCAGCTGTTAACTGGTAAAGTTCTTACCTGGTATATTGTCTATATTCCTCTCGTATTGAAAGGAGGCTTTCCAAAGATTCTAGCAACAGCTACCTTCGCTTTGCCTCAGAGATGCAATCTTTAGCCGGCGATTGCTTGCACACCGAAGGAAACGACAACCTTTTTGGTAACATTATATACTTTCACATAACCCCATTAGAGCTATCGATTTACTGATTATTTTTCAAGGCCAAACCTTACAGAAATTCTCCGATTCCTTTGTGGAGATTGAGAGAAGTCGGGAGATGCTAGTACGATAACTTACTTTTTCGATTTTCCTCTAATATTGTCCACTTACACCATGCTATCAGAGGACGCACTTGCTCGAGGTGTTCCTAAAACCAACCGAGGCTCTACTCAAACAAGACTTCGTTCAGCTCAAAGTAGTTTTTTCTCGAGCAACTTTCGGAGTAACCATTTACATATCATCAATTCGTCTTGTAGGAGGCCAAGAGAGCTTTTGAGAAGGCAAGTGATACGCATGATAGCGTTCTGGCCAAATATTTAAGTAAGCGACCGAAGGATACAAGTGTTATCGAGGTACGATTACGATGCTTTCAAGCTTTGAACCACAATTCTTGAGTTACTCAATATACGGATCGATAGGTGCATCGCGAATTAAGTGAAGCCAAAAAGAACTTTCACGAAAAATACATGGACTACGTTAATAAGATAAACCATATCGAAACACAGAGAAAGCTCGAGTTCATGGAGAGCGTACGTGTGCTTTTCAATTCAACGCCCGTCACCCAACTAACCGACAAGTTTATCCAGCTTCTTGGACTTATGTATGGACAATACGCCTTCTTCCATCAAGGTTATGAACTGATCAAAGATCTTGACCCATATATGCGTGATTTAACAAGTAAGTTCACAGTCAGACATTCTTTCTGAGAGTTGATAATTAATGCAGTCTTGTTAATGGAATACAGGTCAATTTCACAAAGTTAGTATCAGTCCCATTCCTATCCTATGTGGCAGTCTAGTAAACAATCGTGTTATTTAGCTTTGTGATGATTATCAAATAGAAATTGTTCAATCCAAACAGCTTGGGGATGTTTTCGTTCAAGTGGGTTTACAATTTACTTGCCACTTTTGAATTATATTAACCTTTGTTTACAGAATAGCAGTTATGAATTTGAATCACAAAATCCTGGGGCACCCTCCCTAATCTCCCCGCCGAAGACCTCTACTCTTAGAGTAAAATCAGGCTATCTGCTTTTGAAGAGTGATCAGCGAGTTATGCAAACTTGGAATCGCTACTTTTTCAGCATTGATGATGATTTCCTCAATTACACTAGCAGATCAAAGGTACCTACCAATTGGCGTATCACCTGTCTAACACATTATCTAAATCATCCACCGAACAACAGGATAAAGATACTGGTGACAAGATAAATCTCCGTCTCTGTACAGTGAAGCCATCCGTCAACACAGATAGGCGCTTTTGTTTCGAACTGATCTCGTCATCAAGGTAGTGCTCGTGGATAGCTAGGTGTCACCATTTTTCTAAATTCGTTTAAATCTGTAGAACGTATACTCTACAGGCGGAGAATAATTACGAAATGATGGAGTGGATACAATGCCTGCACAACGCTATTGACTATTCATTCAACTCGGTTCACTTCACAACCTCTACTCCTAGTACCAGATCGAAGGTTTCTTTAGCACGCACATCTCGGGGCTTCAACAATATTCTAACCCTCACACGAGGATTCTGATATAGCGGACGAGCAAAGTAACCACTCACAACAATCGAATCCCTTGATGGAGAAGATTCGACAAATCCCTGGGAATCAAAAATGTGCAGATTGTAGAGCACCAGGTAGCTTCTTTAGAATCAATGCCCTAAGAAACGCGATTAAGCTCTAGATTAGATCCCCAGTGGGCTAGTATCAATCTCGGTGCGGTGCTCTGTATTGAATGTTCCGGTATACATCGTAGCCTGGGCGTACATTGTTCCAAAGTTAGATCACTGAATCTGGATAACTGGGAGCCAGAAGTAATCGAGGTATACTCCATCCTAATGATGTGCAAGAGTCCGAAATGTATTAACAATCTGGCAGATGATGCTGAAACTAGGAAATGATAAAGTCAACTGTATTTTTGAAGCTGGAGTTGCCAACAACGACGACAGTAATCTAGTGCCAATTACATACAAATCACCAAGGTAACTCGAGCCTTTAGGCAAACTACCCCTTCGCTGGCCTGGCAAAGTTATCCTAACATTTTCATGTATAGAATCGACCGTGAAAAATGGATTATTGCCAAATACTCCACCAAGAGATTTGTTTGGAGCAAAACCCCAGAGGGCTTTTTAGTTGATAGTGCCCTGGATAGTGTACCGTCCTAGTAGCAACGTTGTCACGTATTTTAGATTTTCTAACTATTGTCCATAGGCCCTGTGGAACGCTGTATCCGAAGGCGACCTTTTTGAAGCATTGAAATGCTTGGCTTTGGGTGCCAACGTAGATTGGAAAAACGACATGAAAAATGGAACAGCACCTATCCATATTTCCGTCGTCAAGGATGATCTTGTTGCACTGGAGTTTCTACTTCAGTCTTCATGCAACATCGATACTGTCGATGGCCAAGGAAAGACCGCGTTACATTATGCAGCGGAGTTGAACAACATCAAGATGGTAGTATATCTATTGAAGCGGGGTGCTAAATATGCAGAGAAAGATTGCCACGATCAGGTACACTTTTTCCACATGGTCTTTAACTCCACTAATGATTTAACGAGTGCTGGCAGACACCGCTGGATATAGCTTTGGCGAAGGCTCATGTAGATATCGTCACTGCTCTTCGTTATGAGCAAAGCTTCGGAAATTCTTTGCCTCCTCATCATAGCTGGCATGGCCTTGAGAATGGTAGATCTTCACTCTCTCGCCAACGCCACCCCTACAGCACATCAGACTTGGCAAGCCTTGATTCCAGACGCTCATCAGTTAATTCGGGAATATGCTATGAGCCAATATCTCCTCTACGAAATATGAGTCAACCTAGTAAGGAATACCCGGATAACTAAGTGCCTTGTTGGCGTTTTAGATTGCTTGCTTGAATTTGGTTAGATTAGAATGGATTGTACATTATTTATTTACTTCGTAGCATTTTTCTCCCAACTATATACTACTAATCGTCCTATTTTTGTCGCCTTTCCTCAAATGATCAAATTCACTCCACCTTCACAGGTAGCTAATAAAAATATGTTGTTCAAGAATTCTGTACAATGTAATGCACAATCAATGCAAGCAACGCTTTGTGAAACTCCTAGGCAATGAGATCATATGGCCTTCCACCACGTTTATGAGCTACCACCATACTCCTCATGGTGGAATTGTATCACTGTTGCTGATACATGGCCTCTATTGCATCATTCTGCTTACCTAACCCAAACCGTATTGTTATGGAAGATCCCAATCAGGGTGGCAACACATTATTGAACTGGATCATAACAACTTTATGGTTTGACATTCGCAAGGACAACACAAATTGCTGGTAACATTGGACTTTTTCAATTTGATTAAATAGACAGACTTTTAAAGTATTATACATTGGAACGGAGGAAAATGGAAGGGGTGCCAGATAATCAAAACAAAATATTGGCAGCCTAGTCCATTCCGATAGCATAGAATTCTTCGAAAGAGTATACAGGTGATGAATTGATTATAGACAAATGAAGAAAAAGCTAGATAACGGCCTACGGGATGCGAGAGCTAATAACAAAATATGAAGCAGGAGATTTCGCTTCGCCAGTGATACCGGCAATCAACCAAGGTTGGCTACAAGCCGGGTTAAAGCCTAATGATTCCAGTTCGCTCGATACAGAAGATTGCGTAGTTTTGGCAAAGTCCAAGGAATCTTCCAGTTGGCTTCAAACAATTAACTCGCCCGTTTGCTTTAGGAAGCATAAATAAATAGTTTGCCATTGCTCCAAGCATTTTGTAGATCCCGTTGACTGTTCAGATCAATATAGTCGTTGGAGCCTAGGCGGTACTGCAGGGAAACGGATTTGTTCTCGAGGCGCTCTGCTATTTTGGCATGAAGAGCATCGTATGTGATGCATGATGGCACTCGAATGGCAATAAGATCGTCATGATATTGGATCTTGACTTTGAGCGTGACTATTTCAGATGGAGATTCTATTACAGAAATAGGGGTAAACGGCTCTGCATCAGACAAAGTGGATGAGGACTCAATACTTGGAACGGCTGAATTCATGGAGGAGTTTGAGGCGGTAGAGGTGCTGGTGGACCTCTTACTTTGATCAGGCACCTCTGCATCGTCTTGCGATGGCCGGCGGTTCGATATAATCCTTTTACGAGCAACATTTGCTTCATCCTCGCCAGGCTCTTCAAGGCCAAAGAATTCCCTTAGCACCTTGGACTCTTGAATATACTTGGGTAATCCAAACAGCTGCCTTACGTATACGTTCAACTCCTGGCAGCGTCTGATAGTAATGCTCTCATCAGCGAAAGTGACAGGTCCCGGCATATATGGAATGATTCTATACTGTCCGCCGTTACCAGCCTCTTTAGGATACGCCTTTAGAAGCGCAACATGGAAATCGTAGAAATCCTCGTATAGCTTGTACAAAACACGGTTGTGTCCATCCAGAAGCGTTATTTGTACTTCAAAATAATAGCAATTATCCTGCTGGAAATATGTACTGACGCCGGCACGGATTGCTTGCTCTCGCGGGGAAAGCCCCCCAATGGATGCTTGTGAATTGTTGGGTCTCAAGGTAAACGACGTATCAATGGTGACACCGTTCACTTTAGCTTTCTCATGGAAGCGGCTCTCATTCTTCAACCCTTTCATAGGGTCAGGTTTGGTATGATTTTCCGGAAATATACCCTCCAGAAACTGGTTTATGTTGGCAACTGGTAAACCGGTTCGAGCATCCTTGATCTCAACATAAGATGAAGGCACAAGTCCAAGACCACCAAGCTTTCCAATATGCTTAGCGATGAGCCATTCGTTGCTAGATTTGCCAACGATTATGATGTGATCACCAGCTTCTGCGCTCAGTTCTTCCGGGCTTTGGGATTCGAAGTCATAGAGAACATGACCCAACAAAGCTGGTTGTGCGTTAGAGCTGTTGCGAGGACGGTTGGATTTCGTGCAACCACCTTGCTTTCTATCAATAACCTCGAAGTAAGACGCAGGAACCAACCCTCTAACTTTGGTCATGGGGTTTGTGGCTTCCCACCAGTGCGGGTTATTCTCATTTCCTATGACGTGGAAGAAATCCCCGGCGCGAAAGGAAAGTTGATAAGGGGTCTCGCCATGATAATCATGAATGGCGCGGATCACTTTCTTCGGAATGAGGACTCCTACTTCGTTGCTATACTGGGAGGCCTTTGGTATTGCCCTATCCAGTACAATTGGCACTTTAACCTGGGACATCTAGAATGAAGTGAGCAGTATGCAGTTGGACAAAGGTAGGGGGCTTTCAAAAGAAAGAAGTTGGTAAGAACAAAGGGAAGGCAAAAGAAAGGAAAAGAGTAATCGGCGGGAAAATATATAAAGATGATGCAACTCTAAATGTCTGGCTACGAGGGAATGAAACCTCTCAGGAGCAAACTCCCTTACTTTCTTATAGTGGTGGAGAAAAGGGAGGAAAAGTACGGGAATGCATAGATGGATATCGGAGGTATAAATATCAAATAAACAATCATGCGACGAGTTACGCAAAGCAAAATCCCATCAGTGAGCATCCAGGTCCTCAGCAAGCTTCCGAGACACTCATTGGCCGAAGAGAGTAATATCATTGTCCCAGAGATGGACAAAAATAATGCTGTGTAAATAAGCATGCAATAGAAGTGCCACCAAAGATGACTCCAAAACTGATGGAGGAATCAAAGCTATTTGTTGTTCTGACCTTTGTAACAGGTTTGATGTGATACATTTTTCAGTTTCGCTTAATGCTCAATAGGTATTCGCCAATAGCTATCAACTGTTACAATTGCTACTCTATCTGCTAATTAGTGGTGAAAGTGTTACTCTTATGTTGCCCAAAGAGTAAGATTAATTAATTTCCTAACTAACGTGGCCATCCCACTCCTCGTAGCCGGAATCATTGTAGGTTAAACAAGAATTTGAGACAATTAATGGATCACAATATTATATGGATATCACTGTATCAGAGTAATCAATTGAGGAGTCATTGCACAGCATATTTTCCAATTAACGGATTCCGCAATTGATTACAATTTACTCAATCTAGCATGCAGGTGATTATGGTCCAGTCCAGTACATTGACTGCATTGTTGATAACTTCACTCCGAGGGCCGTGGAGGGCCAGGTCTTCGGTGTGAACAAATGTATAAGCTTGATGGCATCTGGAAATTGTATCTGAGTCATTTCAAGCTCGAACCTACCCACAAATATTGGCTGACTCCAATTACACTGTCTCATCGTTGCTTCTCATGGCTGCGCATGGCTTCCAAGTGATTTTCGTTTGCGATATATTTGAATTAGCAATTGGCTACTCAACGGTTTGATTTGTGATGTTATGATTTATAGTTATAGATAACTTGGAACTACTTTATAAACCTGTATACGACATGCAATACAATTTCATGTAATACGAAGTCAAGGACGAAAAATATTTCATGGATCACGGGTATGGACCCTTTCTGCAGCACGAGTGTCTGTTAGTTCATCTGCTTGAAAAGTGCATCTAGAGTACCGAATTGCTCTCACTTGACGCCACCGAGACCCATGTTTCTTGAAGGATACAGTACATATATATAAGTGCATAAGCTCCTGTGTCTGGAGATGACAGTTATCCTAGATGAGCGACGAACTCCCATTTAACATATACCGGGACCTTCATCCCAACAGCGGCCTTTCAAGAATCTGTCAACTGTTGGATTCAGGTAACATCAATGGCTTCCCAACTTTAGCACTATGAACACTGAGCCAGGTGACCAATCAGATATATAATGAAAGATGTTCGTTTATTGACGAAAATTTGTGTCTATTGAACAAATGAAGTGACCAAACGTTGAAATATCCATTTGGGATTTTATAGAATGAAAAAACATATGTTGCTGTTGATAATACGGTGCATGAAGTATCGGCAATTAACCATCTACCAAAACATATCAGCTTAGAAAGGCATGACAGACTTGGTCTTGGCCTTTTCCTTGCGTTGTTCCTGAGAAAGTGAAGGGACACATTAGTTCGTGGCTACCAGAAGTGAGTAGTGATGGGAAAAGTACCTGGCGCCAGTTGGTGATTTTTTCGTCCATCTTCGTCAAGTTGTCCCGAATCTTCGCTTGCCTAAAGAAAAATCGTTTGGGTCAGCTAGTTCCTGAAGCTCGTAGAAGAAAACGCAGCTCATACTTCTCGACATAAGTTCTCTGGATCTTGGTACCCTTAGGTGGCTTGACTCTGACTGGCTTAGACTCCTTGACGGGAGGTAAACCGATGGAGATAGGGTCGATACCACTGAGGATGCAGTTTTTGCGCATGTTGGCTTGAATGCGAAGTCCATACTTGGGGGCTCTCCAACGGTTGTTTACAAATTGTGGGAGAAACAACTCAGGTTCGTAGGTCTTTTGAACCTGGCTCAAAGCCTTTTTAGAGATGGAACGAAGAGTAGCCATGTTGTATGAAAGTGGTGTACGCCAAAGCTGGAAGAGAGTTTGAGTCAAGCTTTTTAAAAATGATTAGTCTAACCAATTCGACAAACTTTTCACCACGACTTCATGCTCGATCAATCTCCCCTCACCATATCAAAATTTTCTTAGTGTCACGTGACCTATTGGGTTTGTGACACGCACGGGAAATCTGCAAGCTGTTTATGTGGATAAAATATGATGAGGGCTTTAACTATTTATTAGTTCTTGGATTTCTTCTATCAAACATGGGTGGAATATACACTAAAAGCAGGTAACTTCTGCCAAAAAAAGGAGTGAGAATTACTACTAAAGCTCATAACTACCCTTTCATCTAAATCTACATTATAGAACTCAAATACGCATCAAAATTGCCATGAATATTGAGATCCCCTGGCTTGGTGGTTGATCAAATCATATGCCATTGCTAACTCAGCACCTGAGACATACTCAGTCGTTGACTGTAGGGTCGATAGGCCCGGGATGTTATTATCTCCAAAAGTGTCCATTTTCTCTTCAGAGACTACATCCTTGTTGATGGTCGGAAAACTTTCGGGATCTATAGTGGTTTCAGCCATCGGCACAGGCTCATCCGAAGGTAACTTCAGAATGGCTGGAGTATGTTGGTTGGATGTTCCCGCGCCGAGAGGAGTTGAGATAACATTAGCAACGTATTGGGCAGCGTAATCATTCCATTCTTCAAAGTCGAAAGCAAGTTGGTTGCCCCAAACTGAGGTTCCATTCTTTGAAGTGGGGGCGTCGGAAGTTTTAGGAGCACTCAGTACTTCTTCATTGCTCAATGGTTTAGCCTCCTGCTGGCCAACACCCATCATCTCATTGAGTGGATCAGTGTTGCTAGTAGAGCTTGGCTGTAGCTGTGGAATAGCGTCAGATGCAGAATATGGATCCAATGCCAGAGTCATGTCAAAGGTCGAAGCTGGTTGGTAGTCCATAGGCTTGGTTGACTCTATATCGGTTGTAGGTATGTGAGATTCTGGTATGTTGCTCAAAGAGCCCTGAGGAAAGCCGTTCAATTTCTCGACAAACTCCATATGGGTTAAGAGGTTCATTAGATACTGATTCGATTCGATGTTCGGAAGAGATCCCTCCACAGGTGCAAGAACAACCGGCTCGGATGCAGTGGCGTTGGTATCTGCAATCAGTGTGTTTTTACAATTTCCAGATTCTATGTTGATATTGCTCTCGATAATCAGATCTGTCAAGACGGTGTAGTACTTTCCAGCATACCCACATCGTTCACGAATCTGTTTGAGTATATCGAGGTTTCGGAATAAGCTAGACCGTGAGGAATTAGTGGCCCACGAGTTGGGAGATGCTGCATGCAAGAGGTGTATAGTGCTGGCGGTGAAAATTGGAAACAGTAAGAAAATTATGATCTCTGAGAGCTCAGGATTATCCACACAAGAAGATACGATGGCCGTGATGTTGTTTGCGGCGTTCATGCAAATTTGAGAAGACGAGGACTGCGGTGTAGAGTTCGATTCGGGCTTTGATATGAATGGTCGATGTAGCAGAATGAGCGCACAATGGTACCAAACATGAGCGTAAATTAGAGTTGGGCTATTGGACGACTTCCTAGGGTAGTAAGATGAAGGCGAGTAGTTGAGGTCGGGTGGTAGAGATTGCAGCCACATGTTCAAAGCAGAGTCTAGTTCTATTAGATTGAAATGGCGTTTTTGGTAATCTCCAGCTAAAGGTGTTCGGACTACGTACACAGTACTAAGTATTCGACCAATTAATTCGTGCAGCTTTATCACTTCTAGAAACGGTTTCAATGATAGACCACTACGCGGAGAAACGTCACTGGATATCATGATATCATCTTCAAGAAGGCACGGCAATGGAGTATCGAATTGCTGGTCATCTATAGAAACTGGTCGACCCACACATACGCTTGAAAAGCGGTCTATTAAATAGCATACCCACCATACTCTCTTACGCGTTTCCTTTTCTGCCCTTGTCAGCTTGATATTCCAAATATCAGGGTTGCGATGCAGACCAAGATCTTCAGCCATTCTAATAGCCATTCCACTGTACATCCACGATTTCATTCCACCACGAGACAAATGAAAATAAATGGACATGAGCACTAGAGCTTGAACGTTCTCTATAGAGCTTACTTCATACGCTTGGTCCAACAACGTCCGGGATCTCTTGAAGAATATCTCCGCATCGATATTTTCTTTGCTGAGAATATTCTTTGAGGATATTAGAGCTGCAGATATAGCAAAGATGGAGTTCAAAAGAAAGTACGGCATCTCCTGTCTCCGTTGATTCAGGTGGTCAAGGAACTCGGCCTTGTGTAGCAATGGAAAGATTGGATTGATTTTGGTAAAGTAGATTTCTAACAGATTGGTAAACAGATTCGGCGACGGAAGCGTCAGGGGGTCAATCTTCAACTCATTACGGTCAAGGCTTGTCTGCATACGAGGTCTGATTTTGAAGAGGTCCTTCTGATATCGTTGTGTTCCCTGTAATAGGTAGAACCCTGAGCTTGTTCCGCAATATCGAACCCGCCCGTCATCATCGAGTACAAGTTGATCAGTAGTGCTGCTCAACGAATTAATATCAGCATCCATTTCAGCACATGTGGCTGATTGTAGTGGCATTTGAGGGGGCTGGCTTTGCTGCGGGATTGTCATTGCATCAAAGGATGGGGCTGTGGGCGGTATATTGTAGGAAATTGGATCTAGCTTGGCTTGTGTATTGGTAATAGGAGGAGAGTTGGGCTTTGGTGGAGAGTCGGGGATACGAGCTTTTGGGACTCGATACTCGCGGAATTCCAGAGGCTTGACCTTGGGCTTTGCTCGAAAATTAGCACTAGCCTCTTCTAATCTTTGCATTTCGTTCATGATGGTTTCAGCCGTTCGAGGGTCGCCCTGGACAAGACCACCAAGAATATGTTCCATTCGATATAACCTGTTTTCAATGGCCTCTATGTATCCTTTGGGAGGACCTCTTTTTTTTGTAGTGCCGTTATAAGTACAGTTTATCCCAAAAGATTGACAATTCGAGCAGAGAGGATGGTCACCATCGCAGCGAATCTTCTTTCGGCGGCAGTTGTCGCAAGCCCGGCTAACTCGTTGCCTTTTCTGATTCTCCTCGGTGTTCATCGGGAACTTTAAATGTGACTAAACTGTGTGCAAAAAATGGCGTTCTAAGATCAAATATCAACACCTGTGGACAGTTACAAACACATAAATACCAAAGGATGCTATGAAGATGGAGTATGAGACCAAGAACTCTGCGAGGAAAATGTTTTAAAAATGATGGGACAGCCAAATCTTAGAGACTGAATTAATTGATGATCAAATTAAGGAATAGCCATATCTTAACCGGAAACATGGAGAAAGTCACAGTATGAATGGAGAAAGTATCTCTTGCCTTGATTCATTTTGACTCGTATCGCCATGAGAATTCCCAATATGGAACCATCCCGTCTGGCTTTGGAGACAGCCATGAACAATTATAGCCATCAAGTTAATCAATTTTGAAGCAGATTATATTTGTGCATCTTCTGCCACAGAGCCTCTAGCCCACATATTACCGAGCTCCAGATTACACAGGATCTGGAACCTGTATTACATTGTGAGATTGGTGAAGCAATGTCTATATTTCACGGAAACACCACTTGCAGCCATTGCCATCCCCGAATTCCTCTGGCATCACCCATGGAATAATAAAGCCTTGATCAACCTCCATATTTTCCACCATTAGCAGGAGGACAAAGTCGGTTTCTTGGTATCCATATTGCATCCGATTCCTATTTGTGATCGCACTGAATGACTCACATATAAACATTTATATTGGCTACATCGTAATCCGCGATGAGTCAATCTCAATGGATGCTTAACCTATCCTCCGTACCACATCAAGCATCCGCCATGACATATTCTTCATACAATTACTCCGAGGCCAATATGCATATTTCAAGCAGCGCTTCCAGGTAGGTACCCGTCTAGCCAGCCCTTGCTGCTTGAATATTGGCAGTGTACAACTCTCCACAAAAACATGTCATTGAACACTACCTACAAGATCTTGCTGGTAACTAGATGAATCGGTTCGGGTATCATACATTCTGCGGTTACATGCAACACCTTGCTGGAGTTCACAGGCGAAACGCTGTCCGCAATTCCCATGCGGTTTCCAAATGAGATTCAGTGCTCACATTTTCACAACCCAAAATCGACCCGTTTCTACTTGCTAGATATATATGTTTCCTTGACGGTCCTTGTTTCGGCAATGTATTTGTGGTATACAATGACTATTGATTTGCTGCTATAACAGTTCTTACGCCATGTGGATTGATTAAGAAACTCCCACATCTTATGTCTGAGTGATGCTCTCATGTGATCGCGTAATCCAATGCATCCCAGATGATTGTTGCCTTTGTGCATGCTAAACTAGTTGGCAGTTTGTCATCGCAGTGGCCCCTAGTTAGCTCAACGGAATTCTTTCACATCCCAAAGCCTCAAAATACCAATTGTACATTAAGGGTGGAGGAAGAGTCGTATACTCCATGAGATTCCCTCGTATAGAGAATAATCAGGATATTTCAGATTCACCAATCGTTATTAGGTGTGTTGTTGGCCCAGATAAACGGAATTTCATCATTGGATACAATTTAGATATGTAGTTTTGTTGTGAAGTTTGCATCTAAATCCTCATTTGAATTCTGGGTGCTGTGGCTATACGACTAACATGGTTGATGGACACTTGCCGTTATTAAGCAATACTGAGGCTGTACTCTCCTGCCTATTTTTTGTAGCTGTATTCGTAGGCGGCTTCTACGTTAAATCTCCCGTTAGTCACAGCGCCAACTTCTCAAAGAACGACCCACGAGTCATCATTCACCGGATCAAATGCGTTCTAGTAGCATGCATAGTATCTCCGCTTTATTTGTACATGCTCTTGTCATACAAGGGTTATTTCAACCAGAAGGTGCGGGGCCAGATTCTTTAGTTAACATCCACTTCTCAACTATACTTATATATATCTCATCTTTCAGAACAGCTTTCTGGAGCTGTTGAATATACTTGGACTGAGCTATAGATCAGCCATAACGTCTATAGTATCTTCGCTGTTGATTGTCGCTGCATTATTTTTGGGGCCACTTGTGTTGGCTGCTCTTGACCAAGAGTTGCCATTTCAGAGCCAATTCAATTTCACAGCTGATGTTCTCGAAACAGTTACTTCTCTGAGCGGCTTTCGTAACTTTATATTTGTAATACTGATTTACAGTCATCGACTTTCTGTTGGAATCACCCTAATGAGCCAAATGTAGGGACCCATAGCCGAGGAATTCATCTTCCGTTCCTGCATGGTTCCTGTTTACCACTTTGCTGGGTTTTCTCCCTCAATAACAGTGTTATGTTTACCACTATATTTTGGAGCAGGTAAGCCATATCATTGGTTTCTTTGGACACCACTTTTTAACCTCCAAAACTTTAGCTCATATCCATCATGCTATTGCCGTTTACTACAAAACCCGTTCTTTGAGAGGAGCCCTTATTGGCGCAGGTATCTGTCAACTCAATGGTTGCGACGTATATTATTCCGTTAATAACTGGACTCATTTCTGCAGCTTTCCAGTTTTTTTACTGCACCGTGTTTGGAATGTTGGCCACATTTTTGTTCTCGAGGACTAGTAGTATCTATGGTCCAGTTGCATCACATACATTCTGTAATATCATGGGCTTCCCAGATTTATCGGGCCCAAAACGATATCCGAAGCACCGTACTTGTAAGTTCCACCCATGACACACATAGAACTTATGCACAAACTAAGCCCGCTTTGACATAGTACTGTGGATCTCGTTAATTGGCGGGGTTTTCCTCTTCTCGCTCATCTTGTATCCGCTTACAAGCCCCCAGTGGTTTTCCTCTATGTATTGGGCCGAGTAACTAGCAACCAGTAGATTGATATTTCATGGGATTTATCAATCAATGGACGCGCAGTCTAAGCAGGACATGATATACGTTATATGTTTATTTTTCACGGCTCGAAAATAAAACGAGATATACATAGGTTGTGGGTGTTATTGACAGTATTTGAAATTGGGAGATTAACTTGGATCCGGTGACATGCACCAACAATGTCACTGACTGTAAGTTGCAATCAATATCAAATTCGTGTCTAAATTATGTTACGTCTGGTTGGCAGCATATTTAACAAAACACCAGGTGGATTTTGTACAGTAGTGTCTTCATTTACAATGAGCAGAGTCAATAACGTCTTACCCTACGCTCTTTAGCGTAGCTGGGTGAATCACCGTAAGTAAGCCGTGCGTTTGTTTCGTGAGTGTAGAAGAGTATCCTCAAAATATTGGCTATTATGAAGGCCAGGAAAGTAGCGAGATCACGGTGACGAGTAGCTCGAGGCATGTTTACCTATTTTCACGTCGACACTACAGCACTCATTTATAGTCAATCCATGATGCCACTATTATATGTTACATGCCACATTATACTACCTCGCCAAGAAAAGAACACTGAAGTCCAATAATCATGGGATATCCAGTTCCATGGGCAAAAAATCTTGCCCTCGCTGGGTCAGATTGGTGAATCTAATCCCTAAATATCTCCAAAAAGAAATTCAGTACTCATTTAATAGAAACTTCTGCAATATTTCTCAATAAAGATTTCATGGCTCGGAGGTCTAGATGGAGGCTACCTTTTATGGTTACACATTGGCCTTCATATAGGATGCATTGTCTTGGGCGCGGACACAATTTTCCTTCGTCACTTATTCGACATTGAGATTCCAAATAAATCAGTGATAAGTAATGTTTATCGAAGTGGAAGACAACTCGGTCCCTGAAGTATGGGCTAAATTATGCTTGGTACGAGCTTACTTATAGAACTTGACACAAGGGAATGTTGACGTTCATAAATTATGGTCGATAATCAATTCCCGGAATGTGGTGGATTCGGTGATGATTATCCAATCACTTATTTTGAAAGAAGTGCTATCTAAAAATACGCACTATTTATATATAGTGGTACACTTCGTGATTGGTTGTCTTGCTAATTCCGTCTACCATTGGACAAAAGTCTTGCAACCACAAGAGAGTTGGCATAATAAGCATTGAAGCTATCTGGTGGACAGTCTTGGAAATGGTGGAGCACGTTCTATATTACAGATCATTTGGTAGCTTCTAATTCTTGTGATTGGCACGGTATGTTCATGGCTCAAACATGGTTTAGGTTCTCACCTAGAACATACAGGTTACTCGGGCTTGGCAGTAGATCAATGTATGCCACTTTCAGAATCACTAATCAGGCAGTTAAAGTGCTTTTATTGGATGTCAATTATAGAGGCCTTTCCAAAATTTTGTAGGAGCAATCTGCTGACAAATTTCGCTGCAAGTAATGATTTATAGTTCGTTGGGTCTCAGCCTCCCGAGATGGACAGGGAATCTCGTGTTCTTTTCAATACTAATGACCCGCAAACAATTTCTAAAACTTACGGGCTAGTCATCATTCACATTTACTATTTTGCGGACATGACCCATGTTCTCTGTGATGTACGTATTGAAATTTAGGTAAAGGGTGAGTTAAAGGTCGATATACTCTAGACAATCCTTCCGGAGCGCTGAGGTTGCCCACGAATGGGTGAATATTCAACTAGCTTGATGATATCAAAGTACTCAAGATAGATATATGTTCGTCAAATGATACAGTTTATACGCATCTTTTACGATAACCTGGTGTATGCACAGATAAAATGTAGGGATCCATGAGGTGACGCTTTACCTCACTAGATGTACCATTTCAAGAGTGATGCTTTAGTGGGTAAGCGGATGTTAAATGGCACATTGGCAGATCAATATAAACGTTGATTTTCCGAGATTATTGCAAGCATAAGCACAAGCGGTCATGACTCTGGACTACGCTTTGAGTGTGAGTTGCATTTAAAATGATTTGACTGTGCAAAACTGGGCATTCTGAATAATCAGTGGCGATTCATTCATATCATGCTCTGGGTGCCCCTAAGTCAACATCAGCCAATATAAATCATCCCAATGAGACGGGATTATATGTTATCAATCAGCAGATGTGGCGCTTTGAATTTTGCTTTGCATATAAAGATCAGCACCTCCTTGAAGTACTTACAGGAGTTGTTAAACTAGAATATCACTTGCATCGATAACTGTGTGATACCTTAGTCCTCCTTAAATAGTGATACATGGTTATAAACAATGAGTTGAGTGACATACCCTGTAACCTCATTTTACTTCAATTGCATTACATAGAGTTCACGCCAGTTGTACTATTCTCATATTCACAGTCTACCTTATTACATCTTGAGCTTACTTCGTTAGGAACTACACCCAGGTGATAGAGCAGGCAGAGGCTTTTCCAATATTCAATTTCTCTCGACCTTAATAGTAAAGAGCCCAGTACAATACTGCCAAAGTCAGCCTCCGTTAGCGTTGAAAACCAACTGTTTGTTTCGTCCCAATTAGTTTTTGAACAATGGAGCCGCTTCCACCCATGTGTGTTCCCTCCCATAACAAGATGGAATTCGCGATATCTGTATTCTTGGCGGTTGGAATGCTAGCATCATATCTCCCTCAGGTACTACATATGGTCACTGATTTCAACCACATTTCATCAGAGTATTTAGTATCATTCGTAGCATTTCAAGATACTCTTGAGCAAAACAAGCGAAGGATTCAGTCCCTGGTTTTTGTTACTGGGCTCTATTTCCTGCGCATCTAGCTTTTTAAACGTTTTGGTGTTGCAATTCCCAATTGTGTTGTGTTGCAGATATTTGGTAAGCTTTACCGTTGTGTTTTCTGTCTTCTTAAACAACCTAACCCTCTGGATCTGTGTCTAGTCTTCTGGAGATTGTTTTGAAAATATCCTTGGTATAATCCAAGTTGGAATTCAGTGGTCTATGTTCGCCATAATGTAATATACCGTTTGAGGCATTGTTGTGAAATGCAGACGAATCCATACTTATTTTTTCTGGTCCAATCTCTAGTTTAATCTTGTACATAATCTATTTTCCCCAACACAAGAAAACCACCCGCATACTTAATAGCGACCAGAGTGTACAAACTCCCGATTGGAGACATTCAATACTCGTTACCGTTCTTGTAGCCGCCCACTTTGTGCTGTCGCTATTCGTCAGTATATGGGTACTAAGCTCTTTTGGTCCTGCATCTGCACAAGCCAACCTATGGGCAGGTTTTCTTGGCTTACTTAGCACTACCATGGCTACTTTACAGTATATACCTCAAATCCACCGCACATGGAGACTCAAGGTAATCTAATTATGTGTTGACAAGATTGATGTCAATCCAGAGACCCACCGTAGTTGTATTCTTTTCATGTAGGCAGTCGGCGCACTCAGCATTCCCATGATGTTGATGCAAACTCCAGGGGCATTTTTGTTCGCATATTCGATATACTTGAGGCCAGGAACTAACTGGACATCGTGGATGACATTTGTAGCCAGCGGTACACTTCAAGGAACCCTACTGATTATGTGTCTAGTATGGACATTCCACAAGACAGAGAGGGTCTCCGTTGGAACAACGCTCGTTCACAATCCGTTGGACATCAAGACTGAGCGCACCGCCTTGCTTAGCAATCCGATGAATGGAGAACCATCTTACATGTAGCAGGAAGAAAAACTCACCCAAACCAAGTGATATGATGAGTCTTTGTCCAAACTGGAGCAATACTTTTAATCTCCCTTTGATGGTATTTCCATCAGACATGGACGGAGTTGCCGGACATGTTTTAAACTCAAATCAGCCTGATACAACCACACTTCTAACTAGTCAAATCGATTAAAGCTCAGCATTTATTAAACCCGAGCCATTTAGTTTGGAGTGTTGGTAACCGATTTACTCGGAATATATAATTCCCTATACTCCCTTAGAAACCCTCGCCAATGGTATTCAGATCGTTGCTCACATACAACGGACGCGGAGATATGAGGGCTTTATAGCTACAACCTGGATTCGACACTAATATGACACGCCGAAATACAGCAAATTAGACAGTCACGAGCATCGTTAAGATGTTGGGATTACCCTAAATGGCAGGATTTGCACGCGCTTGTGGTAATGCAGGCTGTACCAAGATCGGAGAGCTTTATGACTAATCGACTTGCAAACGAGCAAGTATACTGCTTGTGTAGGACAATGTGCGATGGCAACCAAACCCGCTAGAGAAGCTATGCCAGACTCTCACAGCCATCCAGATGCTAATGAGCTCTCTGGCAAGCAGTACGGCGACAACTCTACAAACACCAGATGGGTATTGGTTTCAGGTACAAACCACGTAGGGAGATAGGTCTCTTTCAGGTCTTCGGTTCATGCATTTCGAGTTCCGTCGAGTACCCGTATCATCCACTACACGCACCAATTTGGTGTACAAACAATCACGAAGGGGGATTTTCACGATGACGTAGTTGACATCAAGTTTGTCTCAACTTTTTGGATACAATGGCGAGTCCGAAACTCCTGTTTAGTGGATGGATATGAAATAGAGTGCGTTTGTTGCATGGCTAGGATGTCGATGTTCAAGGTAGTATGAAGCCTCCTCATGCCCACTCAAGGGAGATTTGAGAAGCTCCAGGGTCTGTAATATAGTCAGTGGTGGCATCTGGCTCTCCCAAGCTGTGCTATGTATAGCATGCCTGATTGTTACTTACCAAAAAGTAAGTCTCCTCAGTCGGAAATATCGCGGGATTTCTCTACAGCCAGTGACCAAATAACAGGAGCGTTGAGACAGGAGAAGATACCTAAATTGGTTATTCTAGCATCATTTTCATTTTTTCACAGGTAGAGGCAAAATATCTGATGGTTCCAAGCGGATGTAAAATTACTTTGTGGCCATCCACCTGATGCACTCCGAGAAATTCAATATACGCTTGACTCGAACAATGTTGGTAGAAAAATAGGGGAATCTTTATGGATTGAAAACCTGGTAGCATGTTAGGTGGGCTTCTTCGTGTGCCGTGGTGACCACCTGCGCTCTATAAATACCAAGACGCGACCCAGCGTGATTTTCATAGACTATCATCGTGTGGAATTCCAACAAACAAAGCTATTTTGATGCTTTACATTAGGTTGCTTGAGCTGGTACTCTTTGTTGCCTTGTACACATTCCCAGTGCTCGTGGGTGGTCAAGGGTGCGCGGCCGTTTCCGTTCGCCGGGAAATTCGTCAACTAAGCCAAAACGAACGCCGCGAGTTTTTCGATGCTCTGAAGACATTGCACAATCCAAATGGCTCGAGTAGTGCGTACGATGAGCTAACGCTAATTCACGCAAACTACGCCAACGAAGCCCACAGTGGATCCGCATTCTGTCCATGGCATCGACAGTACCTTAGAGTGTTAGAAACCAAACTGCAACAAATCAATCCCAAGATTATGCTACCATATTGGGTAAACAGCCATCCAACCCAGCTGTCATACCCTGATTATTAACCATGTGGGTATACTAGGATTGGACCATAGATTCGCAAGCCCCTCATCAAAGCGAGATATTCAACGAGAACTATTTCGGGGGCGATGGTGACCTCAAGGGGTGCGTATCGAACGGCCCGTTTGCGGGATGGCAAATGAAGTATCCGGATCCACACTGTTTATCTAGGAAGTTCAACCTTCAAGGGAAGATCGGCACCTTTTACTCCAGCGATGTGATCATGAATGTCGCCAACAGCTCCCGAACGTATGCGGATTTCCGTGGTCAGCTGGAGAGCCCGATCCATGGCGTAGTTCATATGGGTATTGGAGGCGATATGACAGCCATGACCAGCCCTAACGAGTAAGTCCCACCAGTTTGATGTAATGGGATGCTAATGAGCTAACCTTGGTCACACTTCAGTCCTTTATTTTGGCTGCATCATGCTTTCATAGATAAGATCTGGGCAGACTGGCAGGCAACCAGTCCCCAGAGAGCCTCTGAATACAATGGAAAGCGGTCCAATGGTACCGATGCCTTGCCAACTGATAGCATGAGCCCATTCGATGTCTCAGTATCTGACGTATTGGATACAACAGCAACTGGGCTTTGTTATCGCTATAGTAATTCAATGTCAGCCAACCGAAAGAGTCGCAGGGCCAAGTCTGCAATAAACCCAACGACTTTACTGAACGGAGGTGAGGAAGATAAGCTACATATTCCTGAAAAGCTAGATGCACAATGGATCCAACAAAATGGGGGAGTTTTGGAAGATATTCGATCTAGAGAGCAGCAGCTGGAAGGGATTATTCAGAGACTAAATGGGCTGAAAGACTATGTTTCGCCTAATGCACGCTCCAGGAGAGAGGAATCGTTGGTCCGTCTGCTTCACGGAACATTGGGCTCTTTGTTTGCAGCAATATCCACTTCCGGCGCCTTAGCTACTTGAGATGTTGGGATTTTTTGTCTGTCTGTCCCTATGTACATGCCATCGCAGCAAGTTCATGTCCCATGTAATTGGCAAATTTTGCAAGGGTAGTTACCAATCCGGATGTGGTTCGATCATAACGAAGCATCTAATCTTACCCTGACGACACCTAACATTAGAATAAACTAAGTTGACAGAATTGGCTATGGAAGTAGGTGATACTAAGAAGCCCGTACCCAATACTGCAGAGGAGCTTAGAAAACTTCTGAGTGAATTGAACTTGGACACAAGAGGGCAAAAGAAAAAGCTTAAAGAGAAAGTCAGAAAGCATTTTAAACAAGTTGCGCTGGAGGAGAAAGCCACCAGCGATCAACCGTTTGAGCCAAAAATGGAGACCAGGTATCTTCTGTTCAGAAGTATTCCGCTCGCGACCAGCCATCTGATTCCTGTAATATTATCTTGTCAGCAAACAGCCCTTTGATTATTACTTGTGCTTCGACGTGGAGGCTACTTGTGAGGCAGGAGTCAATTTTGACTTTTTGAATGAGATTATCGAGTTTCCCGTTGTACTTCTAGATTCGAACATGGATATGGTGATAACAACACGATTCTCCGTATTGGCTCATATTACTTACGAATCCAAACCAGGTAGATACTTTCCATCGCTATGTCAAACCTACCAAATTTCCGGTCTTGTCAGAATTTTGCACCAAGCTGACGGGAATCACTCAGGTTTGTACTGTGACTAACTAATCCCTGCAGAAGCATAAACTCACAATGGATTCGTTTATTGTCGGCATATTTATAAAGGAGACTATCGATCGAAGCTCGACATTCGATGAGGTGATCTTAGAGTTTGAGATTTGGATGAACCAGCATTCTCTCTTCAAAAAGAAAAGAGCCGCGTTCATAACCGATGGACCGTTCGACATCCGCGATTTCATTGAGAAGCAGTGTGATCATTCCCATATAATTCGACCTGGCTATTTCAAAAAACCATGGATAGATATTCGTAAACTGTTTGCCAAATTCTACCGATGTGACAAGCGAAACATAAGCGGTATGTTGTCGAAGCTGGACCTAGCATTCGATGGTCGTGAACATTCGGGGATAGACGATGCGAGAAATATTGCTATCATTGCCAAGCGTATGCACGAGGAAGGCTGCGTGTTTAGCACGAATTGTGTATTGCAAACGCCACCCTATAAACGTAAATAACCTTTACGTACTAGAAATAAACCGCCAACAGCTGCTTGCTCGTATACCCGCCACAATACACACTTCGGTATCTCGACAACAGCACGGATATGTAAGAAATATTCACATGCCAAACATTGAGTTGGTGTACTTCTGGACAACTTCTCTAGTCGACAAATTATGTACTTTATTGGTAGGGGTATGGGTTGTGATATAGATACTTTACATTGTAGGGATATTCCCAAGCTTGGCGAAAAATATGCGAGTAGAATTGATACAAAGATACGGAACGCCCCGCCTACATCATAGAATAGAATGCGCAACAAAATATTTGGTCATGGGCTGTGTCTTCTAAGCGATACCACCTGTTTAAGAATACTCTAAACCAACTAAATACTCGGCACCCCAAGGCATTTGCCACCCATGTACTCCTGCCATTTTATATAGAATGTGAGGGATACCAATGTCGGCCAGAAATATCTCCCCTGTCATACTACGATCTCTTAGGCCAGAGCGAGGTGCACCCAAACACAGTGTCCACTTGGGATGGATAATATTGCCACTACTGGGTTGCCCTAAAATGTTTACATTAGCGGCGATCCAACAGATTGGTTAGGTAACTCTACCTTTGAATCCACTTGGCATGTCCAGTGACAAAATGGGAGCCTTATTATCATTGGCCCAATCAATTAGATCTCCAATAAACGCTAAATCATTGTCCAGGTCTAAGTCTCTAGTAGAAGGTTGATATCCCAATAGCGCATCCACGATTAAATCTACAGGCGTAGTATAAGGCTCCGGAAGCTCTTGATATTTCAAAAAGGTCAGTAATCCAAGGTTCAAGCTGTCGTCACGTAGTATTTGCATTTTACCTGCCGCGCTTCTAATGACTATACTACCAGTGGCCTTCAAATATTTCGACTGAACAGCAATGCCTTTCAGTACTTCCTTCTCCTTACCGGTTACGCAAACGATCACCTCACACCCATGGTTGGCCAGATGCCTAGCAGCACAGAGACCATACACTCCAGTTTTAGTGTTCCCGGCCAAGACAATAACTAACGGTGCATCATTATGATTGTTTGGCTGTATACGACGAGGTCCACCTGATCGCTGAGAGTGAGTAGACATTCCATTTAGACCAACTAAAGGGCACCAACCTAATGCCTTTAAGCACATGCCAGCAGCGCTTCTCCCCGCATTTTCAATGATTTGTTCTTCAGAAGGACCTGTTTCATTTACTAGACGGGATAAGATAAATTCAGCTTCCGAGAGAACACAACACTCGTTATACATACTGGCAATTTTTTCTATCTCATTCATCTGGGCTCTCGTGACAAAAGGGCAAATAATCCCGGTGAGTGTGCGAATAACTACTGTGGAATCCGTCTTATCATCCCAAGCATCCAGATCCGACTCATCCGGAGTATCATTTTCTTCATCTAACTCCTCTTCATAATACTTGTGTCTCTTGAAAGTATCTAGTCGCTTGTTTAGTAATCCATAACCTTGAGGCGAGATATGAGTAATATTATAGCCAGGCTTTTGGTTGGCATCAATATGCAGTCTATGGCGGCCTGCGAAATCCAATTTCTGTCCAGGGAATATATGTTGTTATAAAAGGAATTCGGGATAGACCAGGGTCTATGAACCTTACTTTGGCTTCGGTAAACGCCTTTTTTACCTCTGTCGACGGTGGGCGTTGTTGATAATCACATTCTCTTGTGGTATCGGTAAAATTACCAGTTGACCATGTGCAAGAGCTCTTATTGGAAGAACGAGGATCCCTAAATTGTTGAGATGCTGAATACAAAAGTCAGCCACTAAAAATGACGGAGATTGGAGCGAACAACATGCATGCACCTGGTAATGGGATCTCTTCTCCTCTCGACCTAGGCTCTTTATCTACAGCTTGAGCTACCTGACGCAGGTCCGAACCCAAGCTGCTTGAATGATCAATTACTTGCCATTCAGGCTCGGAGCATATATTATCATAATCTTCGCAGACTTCTGATGCACCATCCACCGAGGGTTTGAGTAAGGATAAAGGAATAAACGAAGAAGCAGTAGATCCCTGCGTCAAAATAGACTGTAAGTAGTAACTCTACAATCATGTATTACTCAAGTCACACTTGTACCGAGAAGCCGCTCTTTGAGGAGTTTGATCTTCAATATAATACGTTAGTCACTATTCAAACTAAACATGAATAGCAAAAATACCCAGGCGATAGCTCCGCAGATCCGCGAGGATGTGTACTAGAAGCCACCCCAGATTGTGAAATCTTCAGAAATTGAGTTTAGGCTGGAATTGATTTTAAGGCCTACGCAAGACACTTACTGATACGATTGCTGGATCTATAGGCACAGGCCTGGCTTGAGCAGATATATTAGAGGTACGACCTCGCGACATAATGGAATGTTGTGAGGGGATTTTTTCTGGCTTTGAATAACTCTTTGGTTGAGTAATATCTTGAGGATTTGGATACAGTGGAGCTGTGCCTTCTGGTGTCTGTTGTGCATTCCGCAAGCTTTGCGAGTTTGGTCCACTAGTAACTCCACATTGTTGAGGAATATCGTTTGAAGTATTTATGAGAAGAGGAATGGTGGATAAGGTGACATTTAGTATTTGGGGTGAGAAGTGGGATCCACTAGAGGGAGGAAGGTCAGCGGGGTGTAAAGAGTGCATATTTGGTATCATGTTTGCTGATATTTTATTTGGGTTTTGATATAGAGGTGGGCTGGACCGCAACGGAAGTTGCGGTTGAAGAGTTAACTGAGTTTGAATGAAATGAGCATCAGTGGATAATATTTGTAGGTCCAAGATATCTGTTGCTGCAACTCCGAATGCTGGCAACTGCTGCTGAAGCCCACTGGACACTGTCAAGACTTTGTATTTTAAACGATTAATCAACTGAAAAACACAACTCAAAAAGAACTGGATTGATACCGCTGGCTAAAGTCAAGTACTGGGTCCGCTGGTCAATGTTCGAAACAAAACCCTCAAGAATAAGCCCGTTTATCAAACTAACTCTGACTCTTGAACCGATGAAAGCTTCAGTCATTTTAAGTTGGTCTGTTTGAAATTACAGAAGAGTTGAGGAGAAGATACCAAAACAGACTAGAGGTGAACCCACAAGCATCATTATTTATATCATTACGCTTCGTAATATCCGAGATGTTGTACATTATTGGCTGACTGCTGTTAGTGCTAAACCTCGCACTACTCTGAATAGCGGATATATCCTAGGAATCAGGAGCCCAATCAGGTGGGAGGAAATCGCTTGATTGGGAACATGAACTTCGTGTTTGTATGCAGCATTGGCATGCCCAACGTGGGGTGTATCAACACCACCATGGTGCGAGCTGGCCAACACCCTGAAATCGCAAGCTTGTTTAAGTACAGCCACCGATCAAATGCCCAAATCCATTCAAAATTATTTCTACAGTCAGCAATGATCAGTCACAAACCTGCATAGCCGATAATCCATGATCTGGCGTGGATGATAATAAATTGAAGATTTGGATGCTGGCCATGGCCATGGCTATTATATGAACAGCGATCTGAAGGGCTATTAGAGCTTTCTACGTGACTCAACAACTGGCGGAGGTGTGACTGCCTGATCCGTCTTCTCAGCCTGGTACTCTAGCAATGAGACCTGGGGTTTTGCATATAGCTGGTTGTTGAAGCATCAAGTATGAGTTGGGACGATGTGGAACCCAGGCAACGGAAGTAAGGCCGAAGTGGTTGGAGTTAGCAGAATCCAATGCTGATTGAACGACCCCACTGCCGTAAGCCTTGTCAGGGAGTACTCACGGATATAGGCAGCCTGAATGCCAGTATGGCCAGGGAAATTGTGATCGAAGCGATCGCTGACACGGGTTTTTCACCCATATCAAGGACCAATTTGAATGGCCAGCGACTATACCAGCGAGAAATCATCTCCCCCAAGAAATATTTTCACCCCATAATGATCACAATCTGGGGCCCCTCAAAATTAAAATTTCCTCAACCTTCATATTACATATTAGTTGGGTAAAAGACATCGTTTTGCTGAGAAACGAAGCCTTGTTCACTAAACATCCTCCCTAACAAAACATACAGACATGGCAGGTGCTCATTCCTCCGGTAACTGGGGCGCTTTCAACCCCCCTCAAGCCAGTCGCTTCCACAGATATACCGCAAAACTCCTTGGAGCTACCATGTGGTTTTTCATGATGTATCGTGCTAAGCAAGATGGTCTCGTCACTTTGGTAGGCCTCATTCAATACAACATCTTGAAACAACTGTAACACGTATTTTAACCTTATTTCCCTCACTAATAGCGTCTGCAACATCCCTGGGATGCTCACGGTCACGGCCATGGTGAGCATAAGGAGCACCATTAATGGTAGCTTCTGATCATCTTCACTACGCATAAGTAATAAATTATCACTGTTATGATATCAATATACTCGAAAGTATACATCTCTTCGAGCATCTGTGTGGTTTGATTTTAAACTTCATAGAATATTCTAGCAGCTTTTTTTGCTACCCAAGGCCGAGTAAGTTCATAAATTTGGTTGAACATTAGTACGTGTAGACTGAGATGAAGCAAAGTTGTGCATGTGGAGTCGCGGCATTGGGTATACCATGTAAAATGACCTAAGCTTTTTCTACAATACAAGCTTGTCTAGCTATAAGTAGAGCTATTCTCCCACACTATTTGCTTTGCTACGCTCCATTGCTGAGCCATTTTCATAGGTGCAGGTCTTATCTTAGTATGGCCATCGCCAGACCAGTCAGGCAATAGATGTACTTGGAGTAAACCTGACCTTCGTGATAATCAGTTTCGATGTGTATTGTTGACAACAACTAATCGACAATATGAGGTCTCTGTGCTGTAACTATTCTATTTTTAGTGATCACAGATAAGCATTGGTACGCTTGATGATTTGGAATTATTCTGCACAGTTGAATCTGCTTTTAAATGCCTGATAGTACATAAAGATTGTGAATACTTTGATGGTATTCGTTACATGAATCGTGTTTCATTGCTGAACACTGCATCTATCCCTTGATGCTTGTTGGCAATGGTCTACAAAGTGGACCAACAACTCCCGATAGCACATACAAACCTCTAATCCATTTTATAATTGTCAATTCCAAAACACTTCATGTTTAGCGCCAAATAGATTTGTCATGTATGCACTTGTACTTTGTATTTTGGATGATTGTGGAATGTGTTGAAAATGTGGGTTATTTATCCTGGCAACTTTTCTAATCCAAGTAGTTTGTCCTTAACTCTTGTGATGTGTGAGGCCCCAAAAAACCGTTTGCAAAATATCACGATGGCCTTCTACTCTTTTTGCTATTCTTATTGTCACTAATTACAGTAATACTTGGCAAAAATCCACTTCCTTACACATGTAGCTGGATACAATATGTTACATTGACGCTCAAGTAAATCAAGTAATGTTTTAACCAATAGCTTAGTAACTAAATCATATATAGTGATGTCATACCATATTCATATCCTGAAAATGGGTTAGAGTTTAAGGTAATATTTTGAACTATTCCTCAAAATAGTTCACGCATGTTGTAGATTTCATAATTACACCTAAGCATTCACTTAGCTTGGTCACATATCATGGTCTACAAATCTTAGAGAATTCTGCCCAAATTCCTTGTTGGTATATTTCACCACAATATCAGGTAACCAGGACATGAAGTATCTCAAAGCTGTCCTTAACATAATCTGCATGCTTTTTTTTGCCAAGATCATGTAAAAGTATAAATACTACTTTTACATTCAATAAATTATCTGTTGTAAGAGTCTTGGAGATATTGGAAGTGATTGGGAGAACAAGTAGATTATGTGGTTTTCACTTAATGATTTATTGAATGTAAAAGTAGTATTTATACTTCTACATGGTCTTGGCATAAAAAACACGTAGAATAGGTCAAGGAAGGTCCCAAGAACATGTGTACAAGGTTTGGGGCTGTTTGGACAACTTATCTAATTTTGATATTCTGGGTAAATATTCCAAGTAAATCCCAACAAGGAATTTGGTCAGTATTCTCTAGGACTTGAAGGTAATGATGTAAGTGACTAAGTTAGATGAATATTTAGGTGGAATTACGAATTTTTACAACATTATCAAGTGAATACCTCATAATCTACTTGTTCTCCCAATCACTTCCAATATCTCCAAAACTCTGAAAACAATAACTTCTCAGAAAGCTAGTAGCTATACTTTACTTACTATCTATCAACAGAAGGCAAGAATGCTTATACATATTTACTTTACTTACTGATGCAAGATTCTGTGAAGCTTCTTAGCTAGCTTGGAGAACTAGAAGAATTGCATAATTTCCAATTGCTGTTTTATTAAGCTCATATTCAATATTTAGACTCTGAGGAAACAGAATGCTTTAAGAAAGCTCTAACAAGAAGATGCACAGAGTGTGGAGTCTTTTGGGCAAGTTAGAGAGTGTAGATATCTTTCAGGACTTTCCTAATTTCAAGATTTAGCTATTCACAGCTTTTGTTTGTTTTGTTGAGACCTTGTAAAGGTATAAAAACAACTTTTGCATTCGATCAATCATAAAGTGAACTCAAATGATGCAATGGTCCTCCCAACCACTTCCAATATCTCCAAAATCCTCACAGCAGCATTATGGTTAACTGTGGACCCTAATCTTCGTTTTGAAAGGCTGAAACATATGGCATTCTGATAGGGTATGTTCACTTGAAAAACCTACAAATATACTTTGCGCCAAACCATTTCCAAGCCCTAATCCAATCTTCAGAATGCTCACCCAAACCTTATATAATCTTTACGCATTCCACCTATGACATTCTAATATCTAGCAATAAAGCCCCATACCTAGCTAACTATATCGTGAGAGCCCCAACCAACTAGTAAGTGGATGATGTCCGTGGCTATAAAATTCAAATGGCATGTGGTGGGTCAATAATGGTAACCATCAAAACTGTATCTCCAAACAAAACCTTCTGCGTACTGAAAACCTTTCAACACTCATAGACATATTCCCTCGGCTGATCAAGTGCTAGTCCTACAATAGAATCACAGAAACAGTTGTTGCGAGTTAGTGACCACTTAAACATCCGTACACTGTTATTCTTGACGAATTACCTGTCTAACCATTAACTGTATATAAGGGGAAGTATTGGCTCTAGTGGTACTTCCAGACAAATAAAGAATGGTAGATACACCAGATTCAACTTGCTTTGTATTACAAGTGTTAAAGAAAGCGAACATTTCAACACCTCAGATACTCATCGAACAGCAAACGCCCATATATCCGGAATAACATAATAGTCAACTAGTGTACCCTTTCCTATGGTATCTTCGTCAGCACGTGCGAGATTGTATGAAGATGTAAAATTAAATTAAAAATTCCCCGTGCCAAGTTGGAACATCTTAGAGATTCCAAATATATTTGGAATAACATTCCAGGTAAGGTGTATCTAGGTCGAGGCACGTCTGGTTGGATGGCAACCTGCATTCAAGAATACATGAGCCAACTAAGTCAATATCTGTTACCCGATCTTCTCACCTTACGATGGCTGAACTCTAGCATGTATCCGGGCAACTGGAATAGGATACTAATCTGCCTCATATACTGAATGCGGGTGATACTGTTACTTCACCCATGGGCTAGTTCGGATACACCTTTCCACCCAACCCGAGGAAGCCCGCTCTAACTCGAGTGCTTGCTCTTTGTTTTGGTGATAACAATCAGGCAAAATAGCCATCCTGTGAATGCCTTTCGCTACCTCGGATTATTGATCAATCCAGGGTTGGTAGTAGTGCTGAGTAGTTTTTTCACATGACCAACAGTTTTCCTATCCAAACCTGATTACCTCACCTCCCCCTCTTCATTATATTTGTCGGCAATGGAAAACTCACCCCAGGAATGGAAGGTTACCTCTACTGCCGACGGACACATTTCAAAACAAAGTATCTGTGAGGTTGAACAAGCTATCGAATACATAGTTTGAATGGTGGCCATACTGTAGTGTCGGTATCGGGAAATGGCATCCCTTCCCCAACCACCATAGGAGCCGTGTCCAAATCCTGCACATCTTTCCTACTGTCAATTCAGTCTTCGTCGCAGTGTCTAATGCAGAGCGGCATAGGAGAGGGAAGGCTTGGTCTACTTGCTCGTCTCAGCATACAATCTGATAGATAACCCATATCATAGCTAGAATCTCACTTGAAAACATTGTTCCGCGTCCAAAGGCCAGGTGGGCCGATTCGTCGAATAGATATGGTCGGAGTAAAAGTTGAGGTTCAATTAGGAAAAACGAAGCCTCTCAAAATGGATTAATTAGTAAATGGACAATTACGATAATTTCAAAAAGGTGTTGATTGAACACGATTTCTCATTGGAGGGTTAGGCTCGCGATTCCGTCGGAATGTATAAAAGGTTCAAGTCGCCGAACACTGAAGTAATTACTTTCACTTCTCTGGTTCTAAGTATATCAACATGAGACTCGTCATTCGCGATAACTCTGATAACGTCAGCAAGTACATTGCTGAGTACATTAAGCGTCGTATCTTGGAATTCAAGCCATCTGCTGAAAAGCCCTTCGTTATTGGCCTTCCTACTGGTGGTTCTCCTATCCAAGTTTACAAGCGTTTGGTCGAGTTTTACAAGGCTGGTGAGGTTTCTTTCGAGCATGTTATTTCCTTCAACATGGACGAATACGTTGGCCTTCCCAGAGATCACCCCGAAAGCTATCATTCATTCATGTGGAGACACCTCTTCTCTCACATCGATATCAAGCCTGAGAACGTTAACATTTTGAATGGTAACGCCGCTGATCTCGAATCCGAGTGCTTGCGTTATGAGGAGAAGATTCGCTCCGTTGGTGGAATTGAGCTCTTCCTTGGTGGAATTGGCCCTGATGGCCATATTGCCTTCAACGAACCCGGATCTTCCCTTCACTCTCGTACCCGTGTTAAGACTTTGGCTTATGAGACCATCCTTGCTAACGCTCGCTTCTTCGATGGAGATGTCAACAAGGTTCCCAAGCTTGCCTTGACTGTTGGTGTCGCTACCGTCATGGATGCCCGTGAAATTGTTCTCATCATTACCGGACAATCCAAGGCCGTTGCTTTGGCCAAGTGTATCGAGGAAGGTGTTAACCACATGTGGACTGTCTCTGCTATCCAACTTCACCGCTCGGCCTTGATTGTTTGCGATGAAGATGCTACCCACGAACTTCACGTCAAAACTGTCAAATACTTCAAGTCCATTGAACAAGTTCACGAACAACTCATCGGCAAGGAGAACATTGATCTCAAGGGCTCCGTGAAGCACTTCGACGCCGCCAGCTTCCAAGCCAAGAGCCTTTAAGCATGTTACTCTTCTATAGATACAAAGTTTGGTAGTTACAAGTAATTAATTCACCATCCTTATTTTGTTGAGTAGAAAGGATACCGTTATTTGTATATGTATATTTCAACTACAAAGGACACGACTTGTTTATTGTTAATAAAACTGGAAGTTCCTGCCCGATAATATCCCTTAGCGATCATTGACACTGACTTGGGCTGCCTTGTAGCGAAGGAGGTTGATACGGTGCTAAATCATTAATTTCGTTTGGTTGTTTAATGCCACCCGCAACAGAGGAGCAAATGCGCACAGTATGTTGCGTGGTCCGAGGTCTAATTTGTTCGGGGGCGAATGGCAATGCAACAAAACATCGCAGCCCTTGTAAAAAGCTGATGAGGGGACCTACTCGGCGAGTATACAATATGTGAAGCCACAGCGCATGTGAGTGGATGAAACATTCATGTGGCTGAAAATTTGGCGAATAACATGAAGTTGATCTGGCGTTGCCCGTTAAGGCAGTTCATTCAAATTACCCCGCACCAGCTATATTTTTTCGGTTTATGCTCGAGACGACTGCCCAAATTTATCAATCCTCTTGCACCCAGAGCTCGAGTTCTGGGCAACAATACACAATTAACAACAATAACTATTTTCCACTGAATTAACATCAAATAAGTCCACCACAAATTGAATACTCGGTGAATATTTCAACGGGACTATTTTGAATGATTGATATTGCAGCAAATCCCACATGTGTAATCTAGACATGGGAAGGTTGAACAAGAATCTTGTTTGTTTATAGTAGTTTCGATGTAAAATTCGGAATAATCACTTCTATAGAAGTTTCACAATGGTATCCGTGGTTTCCGGGATACCGAGAGATACACCAATCAGAGCCCTCCTGTATGCACGGAGTGTCATGTGAAGTTAGAGTGGGAGTGCGTTCTTTGGTGGAGACCAGATGTCCGTCCGTAATGCAATCGAATTCAGTGGGCCTCATCCAAGTCAATTATTGTTGTGGTGCCTATACTTGATTCCAATGAATCCATGCAATTTCCACTTGCAAAGGTGTCTATAAGATACGTGATGTTGACTTTATTGAATAATGGAAAACTCATAATATAATTACACTAAAGAATGGAGTTATTACTTTATCCCCAAAGCATACTATGTACTAATGTGTGTATGTGTGTTGGGCGCCAACGGTTTAGTTGGCCACTACCTCTTCTCCTGCAACGAATACTCGTTCCACATTGAGCTCGTCATCAAGGAAAAGGATGTCGGCGTCAGCACCTGCATTAAACGTCCCCTTTTTGTGTGTGATATTCAGTGCCTGAGCTGGGTGAAGTGTGGCTGCCTCGATTGCCTCGACAATCGAACAACCAGTAAAGCTACGGAAATTCTTGACACACTGATCCATCGTAATGACTGAGCCGGCAAGTATGGTAGTTCCTTGAATGTATACCCGATCTTCGCTCTTATCTACAGTCATATTACCCAAGTAATACTGACCAGGTGGAAGTCCGGCCGCACTCATCGCGTCGGTAACTAGCACTACGCCAGCGGGATGCGAAGAATATGCAATCTTTACAGAATTGGGGTGACAGTGAATGCCATCACATATAATACCATAGTAAGGCTTCTTCTTGCTACTACCCAATACACCGATGATTCCAGGATCACGGTGATGGAATTGTTGCATGGCATTGAACATATGTGTCACAAGGGTAGCTCCATTTTCGATAGCCTTCTCTGCCTGGGCACTGGTGGCGCTTGAATGACCAATACTCACGATAATATCTTCATCGACAAGCTCGGGAATTGTTTCCATGATGCCCTCCATCTCAGGAGCTACAGTAATCAGCGCGATATTTTTCTTCTCACCGCGTTTGAAGTTGTAACAAGACTCGAAATCACTCAAGCCGTTGGGTGAAACGCGCAGGGTTTCGACATCATGGGCGCCAAACTTCAATGGTGATATGAAAGGGCCTTCCAGATGAGCGCCTAGGATTTCTGCTCCGTTTCGTACGTCCCCTTGCCGGGGGGCGAACAGATGCATAGATTCAGAATACACGTTTGGGTGGGAACTGACGATAGTAGGGCAGTAGGCCGTGCATCCCCATTTAAGAATTGCTTTCGAAACCTTATCCAGGCCTTCGGCAAGCATGTCGCAATCGGCAGTGAAGTCGACTCCGACCGCGCCATTTAACTGAATGTCAATGTATCCTGGAGCAATGATGGCGTTTTTCGCGTCGAGGACCAAGTCAGGAGTAGACCGGCCTTCCCAGAAGTGGCTTTTCCCATCGATAAATTTTCCGTCTTTGACATAAAGGTACTCCCCAACAACGATTTTTCCATCGCGAACGATGCGGCCATTTATTATTTTCAGGACCTTACTCTGAACAGACATGGTGAAAGGATGTGTTAGGTGGCTCGCTTACCAGACTCCCGTTGGCCTCTGGGTGCATTTATATGACGAGCACTGGCTTCTTGGCTATCCGTTAATTACACATCATGGACGAGAATATCAAATAGAATCATATCCAAGATCCGTTACTTCCGATGCCCATAATTGGTGCATCGTTAATTTGCAGCTCCTGAATTTTCCATTAACATTGCACCTTTCAATTTCCTAATACATCAACAGCCGATGTCGGAGAACACTTTCACGACCATAAAAGGAAAGGGAATACTTGAGCAACACCTGTGGAAACGTGTACTTTTTTGGTGTACAGACGTTTTGGTTAGAATCAGGTGGCGCGTATGAAGGCACTCATTTTGCCGGTGATATTGGGAGCCAGGGGGCCGTATGTGTGCGCAATTCATTCTGAACACTGAGTCCTAATACCTAATACCTCGGCAACAAAAATATTCTCACACAATCCATGAGCCTGCAGTATCGGCTCCACAAATTAAAATCGGATGATTTCACCACGGTTGCACCGATCTCCACTTTATCAAATACTTTTTTGGTAGTTGGATCACTCACTAATTACCATGGTATATTACCAACTGCATGACTTTTCAACAGTTGGATTCCCGTTTAGTGTGACCCATCAAGTTCCTGATCCATCGCTTGTGTTTTACCTGTCTCGTAGCACCACACTTTTGAAGATTATTCACATGTTCACACTGTTGTAAATTTTGTAATTACACCTAAATATTCACCTAACTTGGTCACTTAAGTCATTGCTTACAAATCTCAGAGAATTCTGACCAAATTCCTGGTCGGGATTTACTTGGAATATTTTCACCAAAATATCAGGTATCCAGATCATGAAATTTTGATGAGTTGTCCAAACAGCCCCAAACTTTGCACACATGTTCTTGGGATCTTTCTAAACACATTGTACGTGCTTGTTTAGCCAAGACCATGTACAAGTATAAATACTACTTTTACATTCAATAAATCATCAAGTGAAAGCCACATAACCTACTTGTACTCCCCATGACTTCCAATATCTCCAAGATTCTTGTATCAAGAATATCATCAGGATTTTATAAGACTGGGGGAGTGATATGCAAACTATGGGGTCTTTTGCGCAGGTATAAGAATCTTGGTTACTTCCAGGCATTGACTAATTGAGGAAAATAGCTTATCTCTTAAGAACCAAGCCCTGAGGAAATATTTTGTCACTTAACATTGAGCTAAATTGCCTTGTAAGATATACAAATGTTAATATGCTTTTGGAAGTAGAATATGGCATATTCTTGGTCACTTTAAGTAGCTTAAATGCTCATTTGCTTTTAAAGAGTTGGTATATTGTCATTATTGAGGTATCCATTTGTTCCAAAGGTGCTGAGTGTTGTAAGAGTCTTGGAGATACCGGAAGTCATTGGGAGTACAAGTAGGTTATGCGGCTTTCACTTGATGATTTATTGAATGTAAAAGTAGTATTTATACTTGTAAATGGTCCTGGCAAAGAAAGCACGTACAATATGTTTATAGATTTGTAAGTAATGACTAAGTGACCCAGTTAGGTGAATATTTAGGTGTAATTATAAAATTTACAACGATTTTAAGTGTCCTATTTGTGCTCGGTAATGCATGAGTCTCATAAAATCATTCCAGTTCTACCAATGTCTCCAACATCTTCCCAAACAATGACAGTAGCTAGTTACTAAGCTAACTGTATGCTATATATCTTGGTCCATATTATTTCTCATAAAACATTATATTTTTGAGATGATGGTTACTCCTACAATGAGTCAGATTTTCATATATATTCATCATCTAAATTTAATCTCGAAACATCATCATATCAATTCTTGCGGAATATGTAAAGATGCTGCATATTTTGTACATACAGCAAAACTCGCTCCACAAATTCCTCAAGATAAATCTGAAAATATTATATATCCTCCTTAATATCACCAACATAATCTCATATTCCAGCACTGGGGGCTACGACGTGAGAAATGGCAATTCAGGAATGGTTCGTGAAAGGCCAGAGAAAGCAATGTGCGGGTTTTCTAATGCTTTTCCGTCTGTGTTATAGGACCAACACCAAATATTTGTAACAGTAGAAGTCGGGAAAGCATTGGCCCAATTGCTTTCATTATAGAATATTCATGAACTTGATATCCTTTCACAAAAATAAACATGATGAATGCTGGTGAGATTAGTTTGTAAGCCTATAACATCAGCAGTGATGGTTACGTGTTATGATCTGACCAAGTGGACCGTCCTCATTGCATGTCCCACTATGCTTTAGCAAGGGCCACACTTAACAGACCTAAGATTTGACAAACATAGCCGAACGACCGCATCACTATATCTGGTAAAATGTGGGATCTAGAATGATGTGGTGAATATCGGAAGTAATTACCAATCTCATAACGATTTTCTATGAACCACATTATTATGAATTCCAGCTAGGAAACTTTTTTTCTTCATAATAAATGAAATTGGATCAATTGATTGGATAAATCCTCCACTATAACAAATAAACAAAACACTTGTTTGGAAATTAATCATCTGAGCTTCCTGAACCTCGCATAATTATTGACTTGTTCTATCCTTCATCGTTACGGTTTACTCTGTAGTGAACTTGCTCGTCCACATATTTATTTGTCACAGCTTGGAGAATAATATTCACTATCTACTGCTCTATCGATAATTCTCCGCCTTCATACCACAACAGCCATCCAAAGTATTAGAACAATTTACCGCGAGAGGAGTCGAATGTCCGAAATCATCACCCTGGAAGCCTTGATTTCCATACTGAAAGGCACAAGTATGTTGGATCTCAAAAATGTCGCACTTTGCCCCTGATATTAATGCTCTTGCACCTTAGATCACGAGCTCAAAATCAATACTTTGTACGAGTTTGAAGCCCAAAATCGTGACGCCAAACACACCTTTGAGGTAACTAACACGCATATAATAGCTTGCTTCATTTGAGGGAGCCCTGTACTTATCTTTATTATTACCACAGCCCAAGCTTCTTGATGAAGCAACTAGTGGGATTACACATGCTGCCAAATCCCCGCAGGTAAACCTCTCGGTCGCAGCGGTCGCAGTGATCGGCTCATTACTTCACCAGCTTGGAACATACCATCCACAACTCTTGAAAGCATACTCGTCCGTACTCTTTCCAGCTTTGCTAGACCGACTGGGTGACAATAAAGAGAAAGTCAGGCAAGAGGCATTACGTTGTCTGGTAGAGCTATGGCAGACAATAGTGGTTACCGCCGATTCCGGTTCCATCACTAATACACCGAAGCCTAACTCGAAGTCGTTGAATGCGGCCCAAGTTGCCATCACCTATTTTGAGAAGGAAATCAAATCCCATGGTTTCAATCATAAAACATGGAGAGTTCGTGAGCAGGTAACTGTAGTATATAATCTCATCCAGGCCTCGAAAGACGCCTAACATATTCGTGTCTTCACAGCTGGTGTCATGGATTCTGCTCTGTGTCAAGTCAATACCAGACTTCAGCCTGAAGCCATACGTACCGTACATGGTAAAGCTGCTGGAAGATTCTCAAGATCCCGTAAGAGAGTGCAGCAAAGAGGCCTTGGTCTTACTCTTCAGGTAATTTCTAATATTGAAAAGGTCGACACTAGCTATGGCATGGCCTAACAAACTACTTGTAGCTCTGCTCCACCACATATTAAGCAACACCTGAGAAAGGAAATGCAGAAGAACAAAATCCGCTCTGGAATTGCAGAGTATATAAGTAGTCGTGTATTCAATGCAGCCACATCCGAGGGAAATCTTTCAGTCCCTGTTTCCAATCTGCACAAAAAGCGTTCTCGTAGCTCCTCAGACTCAAGCCATAGCTCAAGTGATATTTCCTTAGCAGACTCAGAAACCGAATCGCATTTGTCATCCACAGAAATCCAAAGCAGCGGCGATCTGCCTACTTCCGGAAGAAGCACCCCTGTCGCTTCTGATATTGAGGTTGATGCGATTCAATTTTACGATTCCAAAGAATTCGAAAACGAACTTCTGAAAATCGCTAGCAAATTCAACGGAAAAGAGACCGAAGAAAACTGGGAGTCGCGCGAAAAGGCATTGAAAAGGCTATCCGGTATTGTTCACGGAGACGCACCATCCAAATACAATGCGGTAATGGCGCAAGGGTTAAGGGCTCTGCTTCCAAAGATTTTAGACTCGATACATACTTTGAGAACCACTCTGGCCGTCACTACCTTGAATCTACTTCAAGATATGGGAAAAACGTTGGGGACCATGCTCGATCCTTATTTGGATATTACTTTGACTAATCTGCTCAAGTTGGGTATCCAAACCAAAAGGATCGTGGCACAAGCCTCATTCAAAACCACCAAGGTCATCCTCCGGTCCACCTCTTACCATGGAAGAACCCTAAATACTCTATCAGCTGCCATGTCCGATAAGAACGTCCAACTACGTGGGTTCACTGTTGGGTATTTGAAAACGATACTAGATACCTTTGAGTCACAGGCACAGACGATTGAGCGCGGTGGGGGTCTGGAGATATTGGAAAAGTGTATTCGTAAGGGAATAGCAGATGCCAATCCTCAGGTTCGAGAATCTAGCCGAGACCTCTTCTGGACTTTCTGGAATATTTGGAAGGTCAGAGGTGAAGCTATCCGCAATACATTGGATCCTTCAACACAGAAGCTATTGGCGCGTCAGAAGAGCAAATCCATCTCCGGCCCTTATTCAGCAGTTAAAGCTCAAACCCCTTCTACCAACAGATTTGGCTTCGATTCCAAAACCACAGCAAAGAAGAAGCTAATGAAATCCTCAACCAAGATTCCTTCTCCGACCAAGCTTCCACCCAAGCCGCCCCAGAGGTTTTCACCGTACGAGATCCCTAGTACCACTCTTGTCGAGAACACTAGCATTTCCGAGGCTTCTCCTATGGATTCACCCCAGCCAACCAATAATATGGGACAAGCACACCCGGCTGTAACGCCTGTTCACCGCTCAATTGCAGCTCTACAACTATCTCCAGAAACGGAGTTGTTTCTTTCCAAGACCCCGACGTTATCACCGGGAAACAACCAAACACCGTGTTACAATGAAGGCCAGCCTCCCCTTCTTAATTATGAGAGCAGCGCAGAGCCCACATCTGCTCAACCACTCAAGGCCCACTCGGACGATACACCCTCCTCACCGGTAGAAAGCCAGATGACTCCATCGAGAGGTGGGTCGCCTAAAGATATGAAGCTACCCAAGCCTACCACTTTATCTCCCGATAAGATCAACAATCCTATATTCGAGCGCAACCCTTCACCTACACCTAGTGTCACATCTGGCGACATCAGCACGCCATCAGGCAGTAGCTTAAGCAAGCGTCCCTCAGTCAACACTCCATCTCGGATAGATTTCTTCCTTCGCAGACTCTCTTTACTAGACCAGTTGAAGCATGAAGATCCAGCAGTACGCGCAGCGGGTGTAGAGAACATATATTTGGCTTATACTGGTGAGCAATTTACCAGCAAAGATTCGTCTGGTGGGTTGCCCGACACCGAACAAGTTGCACCCTTGTTGCTGGATCTATTGTGTCAATCTGAAGTGCAGATTACTCAGATATTTTCACGCCCAGAAGTTATGGATGTAATCTCTCAGGTGGTTCCAATGGATCAATTATTGATCTTGCTCGTATGTCAGCTTCCTGACGGCGGTGAGGCTCATTACGCCTTGGAGCCCTTCAAATCTGTCGTCTCGAAAGATGAATGCGCACACTTGTTGCTAGAGATTTTGCAACTTTTGAAGACTCCAGGTGGCCTACGAGGATACCGCGGCGGTGCTTCCACCATTGCGGAAAAGAAGCGTAGTCTAGTGCGAGTGATTGAGTGGATGGAAGAGATCCTGGATTTTGCTTGTCGTGGAAACTCCGAAGATGAAGAGAACCTGGCCAAGGCGTACTTCTCTGAGAAGGGATGCTTGAAAGAGTACTTGATGAAAATGATCGATTATTTTGATTCCGTTCCTGATACCGCCCCAACCTTCGGCATTGTTCGGAATTTTATCGTGAAGTTGTTGAATTTCGACAGAGAAGCCTCTCGTGAAGTGTTGTCGGAGGTAGATTCTCACCTGGCCAAGAAAATAGATGCTCTAATGGCTCCCGATGTGGAGCCCTCTACTACGGAATGCAACGGAGTGGAGTTGCATGATAGTCTTCAAGTTACTGAATCTGTTGTAGTCGAGGAAGTGGTTGAAATTCATCAAGAGAAAATAGACGTCGTCGAGTCTATGGAAATCAACGAATTGCCCAAGGATTCCATCAATAATGATGATGTGGGTGAACTTTTCGAACGAAGTGAATTACAGCTAGAAGAAGAAGAAGAAGAAGAGGAGGAGGCCTTAGACGACGATGATCTTCAACATACTCAGTACTTTGATGCCAGGGATCAGCAAGAGGAAGAGAATGAAGATGCAGAGGACGAAGATCAAGAAGACATGGAGGCAGATCAGCCTGAAGAGATGGAGACTGATAAAGAAAACGTCGTACCTGCATCATCCCTCACTCCGCAAACGAATTCGAAGAAACGCAGCGCTAGTGATGCCTTAGACGATGCGGAGGGCAACAATGCTGGATCGGACAGACCTGCCACCTCCATCAGTTCTTCAACTGATTCTATCCCGTCTACGCCAACACGTACTCTTCATGACACTCTGTTTGAGATTCCATCCTACGAGTGCGACTTATCCGCTACCAATTTTGATGCTAATGCAATTTTGCAAAAGCGGTTAGATCAAATGGGTGCAGCCTCGCCTCTTCCCACTGCTCAACAAGACCAGAATGAGTTATTACATTCATTGGCCGATAGAATTGCCTCCGGCTCTGCCGACACTTGGACTTTCCGCAAGCTGTGTAGAATTTCTCGGGAAACCCCCTCTGCCGAGACCCAAGCGAAGTATATTTGGATTGAATCGGATACCATCACAAGAATTCTTGATTCCATTTCAAGCTTCCTTACCAACTCTTCTCGCCCAGAACTCAAAGAACATTGCCTAGTACTACTGAAGCATTTAATAACTTATCAATCAGTATTCTTTACCGAACCCAACGTAGACGCAGTGCTAGGGCTTCTGCTAGAGCACGGTTCCAGTAGCTGGGCTGAGCCCCAATATGCTGCTGAGAATGCAATGGAATCGTTTATTATGTTTGTATCACCGCAGGCAGGTTATACATCATTGTACAACTGGCTCAAAAAGAACATCGAATCGGAAAGTTTGCCATCCATGTCCACCGCCTCAGCATTCCACATCCTGAAGCGCTTGCTTCTTAAGGTGGAAGTCTCGAGCGTCAACACCACGATAGAGGATGTTATGCAACTTGTTTGTCGAGCATGGAAGAGCCCCAAGCCCGTGGTTCGGAAGTCAGTTGTGGAATCAATGGTGTCGCTGTGCTCAGTCCTAGACCAAAGCACGTTAGATGAAAAGGTGTTACCGAAGCTCACATTGTCGCAAAAGAAGTTATTAGAGTCCTACTTAAAGTTGTCCACCAGTTGAATTCATGTATACTTTTCTTCGTTTAAATAACCCGCTTCTCTTTTATGTTTATCTCCCGTGTGATCATGTATAAAGTCGTATCTTTCTTGCGTTTTCTTGAAACCACCCCCTTTGTTCGCCCAGAGGCACATTATTCTCGCTTTGATTTTCAAATGGCAACGGCGATGCCGGCTGCTCGCAACCCAGTCGATTCTAAGGTAATAAAGTGCGATTTGCTTCAGGAAGGTAGATAGGTTCTGTGCCGCTCGCATCGTAACTAGCTCAGGACAGATGGTGGTTGTGGCTAAGATGGATATACTTTTAATTGGGATTGGCTCGTTAGCTGAAGAGTGTTGCGCTACAAATATAAATAAATAGGAGGCATCGTATACATGATGGAGATACGGGAAGCATATATTGATAGTATTTACAAATATTAAGAATGTATTGGATGGGGAACCGGTGTCAAAGCAGTATCCGAAGGAGGCCACGACAGCCCTGGTGAAAAGAATCAAACACAGGTGGTATTTGTGGGTTAGCTATTCATTTCCCGAGTGAAGACTTTTCAAAAATACTAAGGATTATAGCACGGCTGCGATAAGCCCTACTCCGATAACTCCGACTCGGATTCAGAGCCATCTTCGGAGTCGTCATTAGATGACATCGACGAAAAGCCACCGCCTCTTCTCATAATCGACGAGAGTGGCTTTTTGCCACCATGTGTATGTCGAATGGGAGGCTGCTCCGCCACCAGCTCAAGGTCTTCTGGCTCTGACTCGTCCGATCCGATGACTTCCTGCTCAACCTCGCTGGTGGCTTCAGTATCCTCGATCTTCACAGAGGATGTTTGCTGTCTGTTTTTGCCATTCGACTTGATGTCGGAGGAGGCATTAGTGGCCTTTCTTGAGCCGGGGCCCCGGCCCGCCATGACAATAAACTGTTGCCAAATGTATTGTTGGCACTTGTCAGCGTTTGGCATATCCTGAATCATTTTCGCGATGGTCGGATGCGAAAAACCGAAGTAGTCTGGCCCCGATGCCGAGTTGCTGTGTTCCCTCTTGCGGACAGTATTGACCGCTTTGACTACAGTTGTCCATGCTCCTGTGGCGGTGTTGGCTATGATAGGGTTGTCGGGTTGGTCCTCAGGTTCAATATGAAACTTGGAAGGCAGGTTACTTAATAGTATCGGGCAATGGCGAGATAAACTAGCTACCTTTGGCCCATCGCCTCCATCAGATATTTTGCATACATAAATAGTCTGACTTTCAGGGTCCACCATGCTTGCATAAGACCTACACAATTGGTGAATTATGAGCATCAGGGCAACCACACCGAGGATACTTCCTGGTACCTTTGAACAGTGAACCCAACTGGCCATATATACCGCTCGTTGTGGAAAGTATTGCGGTCATGCACGATGGTTCCCAAGTCGATGACAGTAAGAACCCCAACCTGAACCGGAAGAGCGTATTCACCCTCAGAGTTCCTAGGCAAGTCTTGCACCCTCCGCGGCTTCACCTCGATTCGTTTCTGCCTTCTTTTTTTCGGGGCTGCCTCGCTGGTAGTCTTGGGATTTGTTATTTTACGTTTGGCTTTCCCTGCTTTGGTGCTGTTGGGGGAATCGGTGCACAATGCTTCGCGTTTCAGGCTCTTGACTAAAATGGTTCACAATTTCAGTAAGGTGGGAAGCAGGGCTTTCTGACGATATCAAAGGGGCATACTATTGGGCTCCACTGCTGTCTTCAGAGGTTTTGATATGTTGGATACAGGCTCCGAGTCTTCTATCTTGGCTAGTCGCTCTATCAAAATACTAAGTAAGTATTAGAGCGGCTCAATAGGCACCTGGAGTGATAAAATTCGCCATTGATACCCGTTCTCTTTCTTCAAGCGATTTATCTTCTTCTCCTGTTTCTCGATGAGCTCAGCCAGTCTATCGACTTCCTGAGATGGGTATAAGTATATTGCATATTTCAAGTGACTGGCTTTTAACACTCCAAAAGCTGTATACGTATCAAGGCTGAGAAGTGCTTGGGAGAATATATTAGAACAAAGTAAGTACCTCCAACACTTCTCTCAGCTTATGCTTCATCTTTTTATACTTCTCCGGAGAAAGTGAAGGGCCAGAGTCCTTGTATCTTGAGGGCTCCTGCTTGCGCGAAGAAAGAGTCGAAAGTGGCATGGCGTGGTCAATTACAAACGGCGAATAAGATGAAAGGGATTCAAATATGCCGTGTTCGATGAAAACGATGCACAATCACTTTTACAAGACGGTAAGTTGGAAACTCAGATGGCGGGGTTGAAAAACGTAAGACGACGCACTGGGGAAGACTGAGTATTACTCAATATGAACAATATCAGAGCGAGGTGTTAGGATTCAAGGAGGGCGAATGGATAACTCGCATGATTAAGGAATTAGGAAAGAGGGATCATCAGGTCAAGACCAGATAATGCCCAGGATCATACAAGCACAGCCGCGATGGTACCAATTGGCTGTTATGGCAGTCACATCCATTTTCATTGAAGTCTATTTCTAACTACATGCATAGTCCAATATAGCAATTGACCATTAGGTAGACTCTTTATGGAACAAAAATTAAGGGAAACAAGGGAGATTTAATCAACTGTGTTCTTCAGGCTCAGTCAATCAGGATCCTAATACAGTAATAGGGTAAAAATTCACTGAACTTTGATTGTTTACGCTTGATACCGAGATATTTGTTTACATGGACCACTTTTTTGATATCTGCACAATGCTCATATTGATGTTATCCTTGAGCAAGCACCTCAAAAAATGACCAGGCTTGCCAACGAGCTTAGCGTGCACCGAGTGTTATTTGTCAAAGACTTACATGCCGTTAGACGTAACGGGGACAGATTTATATTCGGACAGCCGAGTTTCGAGTTCCAGAAAGTTCGGTAAGAGAGAAATCCCCGTTGCGGTGTCCCTATGGCCATTTGTGGCTAATAGAGCACTACGTTTCAGCCTTAAAATGCCTTTCCTAACACTCTGCTCTCAGGCTGTGTGGGACCATAGTGCAAGTAGAGAAAGACAAGAGTGGCTTTTGGTGTTATTTAGGTTGGTACATACTGGAGTTTGTGGAAAATAGTGGAATTGAGGTTAATCCGTCCACTCTGCTTACTTTATGATTTAGATGATACTTCGGGAGTTATATCTATATTGGTCCCTCACCGGCTAGGTATGCCTAATGGGGGTTGGAAAACTGGCGACTTGATAGAGTTTTTGGGATATCTTCGAGAGGTTGAAGGACGTCCACGATGGATCGAAAGTTACGGGTAAGTAACATATCATGCAGATTCAGGAGCGGTCATTTTATCGGATATGACAGCACACTCCGCCATTACTCCTTTATTGCAATCCTGACTGTTTGCCTTGCACAGGTTTGATCTCAAGGAAGATACCACATACGAGATACTTCGGCCCTTGGAAACCATTATGTTATATCGAGAGCATTACTTTGCTTCTATATTCCAGGAGGTTGACTCAGCATTAAAGGATTCCATGACTGCCGCGAATCAAGCACATATTCTTACTCCCACCGCGCGTGCATCTAAGATAGCGCCCGAAAAATGGTCGCCTATTATGTCGCTAAACCAAACAGTCGATGATTCACACAAGACAGTGCTATTTCCACAGGCAATGCAGCAAGACGAATTTGAAGGAGATTTATTGGGTACAAATACGGGTAAGTGACTCCTGTTCGCTGCACTTCAGGGATTCGTAACTAATTTACGGGCGTTCCAGATGCAATAGAGTCTGAATTGGAAACATACATTCGTACACAAATGTGTGGAATTTCCTTCGATAAACTCAAAAAAGAATTTGTTCTGTCTGACAGTGTTACGTTACAGACAAGTGTATCTAATGTATGTGTAGCTATTCCCATCGTTTCCGATATTCTTACTAATCCTATTTTCACAAGCTTATTATGTCTGGTGTCATATATGAGATGAATGGGTGCTATTTCCCACTGTAGACTCGTGTAATAATAAACGTTGCATATGTAGAAGCCATTGGAAAGGTCATAGCAAACAAAGATGTCTGAAGACCTCGAAGGGTTGTTTGATTACTACTGAATGAGTCACAATCCACGGGATCCTATGGCAACTGCATAGTTTATCATCATGGCTTCATTAACATATTGAAATAAACTGCTGGGATCTCTTAGTATTCATATATCTCTGAAAATAAACAGCGGCGAACAACTAATCAGTTCATTATGGAGGGGGAGTTTATGACGCAGCCAACCAAAGGGAGATTGTAAGCATCTACTACAAGATGAAACTATCAATGGGGTATTCCACCCCAAGATAGCACAAATGCCACCAGGTTCACTTTGATTTTGATTTGTGCCACAAAGAGTTTTCTGTAAATTTCTGATTTACTTGACCCCCTTGGTGAAGAATGGGAATATGTTGTATTTGAGGCCAGAGAAGGCCACCTGAAGTAATAATCAAAGATCAACTATACTCCACTTAGAGTAGTGGGGATGAGGGTTAGGGGAGGGAAAGTCACCAAGGTAGGTGAAATCTTTATTAGGGGGGAGACAGTCACCAACAGGTAAAATCTTTATTTCAGTTGAAACAAAGAAGCCAGCGCTACTGTTGTAGCTTTGATACAAGAGTGTGTAGTTGAGGGGAGTTTGTAGGTAAGTTAATAAGAAGTGATGATAGTTGTTGTATCCAAGAGAAAAGTGTAATAAAACTCTTGAATGAGTTAACTGAACCTAAGTGACAACTAAGTGCAGAATCTTAGAATTGTCAAGAGTGCCCAAAATATTAGCAGAGAGGTTCTGGTCTAATATTGGTTTTATATATAGCTGAGTTGGGCTATGAAGGCAACAGAGTAGGTTTGCCATGCAGGCTAGGCTTGGTGTTCTTGAGAGTGCTAGATATGCTAAGCTTGGGTAGAAACTAGAATGGATTTGTTGAGTTCTTAATTTTGTTGAGACACACTCAACCAAAAGGTTCAGTAAACTTTATTTATACTTTTTCTGATTGAGTTGCATTAGTAAGCGTCAAGAGACTGGACTAATTGAAATCTGTTGGGGTGTTGATAGGTGCATAAGATAAATGAAAAATTGCATCATTAATCAGCTGATGTCTTGGCAACTGCTAAGTGGTTGGATAAGTCTCAGATGACTAATCACTTGGAAAGGCTTAGCAGATCAGTTGAGTATGTAATGACCACATGAAAATTGATCAGGTATGGCAGCTAAAAATAGATTCTGAGAAGTGATAAAATAAACCATAGGGGAGGGAAAGTCACCAAGTTGATGAAATCTTTATTTGAGTCAAGAACTAATCTAATTACAAATAAAGAAGCCAATTAAGAGGTCTAAAACCTCTCTAATAAGTAGTCTAATTTATGTTTTGTTTCATCTCTAATGTTTGTTTTGCTAAAGTAAAGCTCATCAGGGGTAAATATAAAAAT